>WBMY01012345.1:160252-255866 GCA_013397315.1 Donacobius atricapilla
AAAGAGAAAAAAAAAAACCAAAAAAAACAAAAAAAAAACAAAAAACCCACAACCAACCAACCAAACAAAAAAAACCCCAAAACAAAAACAAACCAAAAAACCCCCACAACACATCCAAATTATTTGATACAGTCTCCTCTCCCTTGCACTCCACCCTCACCCCTCAAAGACAAAAAAGGCTTCATGGCAATCCAAACCCTGATTTTTTCAGTCTGTGAGCCCAATTGCAGCTGTGAGGGAAATGTTTCCAGACACAAAAGGAAGGCGAGAAGGAGGAGAAGGTGGTCACACCAGGTGAGCGTGTGGAGGGGAAGCAGGTTTGGCAGATTTTGGCTGGCAGGACTCATCCTGCGACAGGAGCCCCACAGACAGGGGGCTCAGGAAAGCCACCTCTTCTTTTGCCCGGTGTTTGCTCTCCAACAAAAGAGCAACTTCTCCTTAAATCCCAAAAAATAGCAGCTGCAGAATACTGAGAGCTTGACAATTGATTATTACATTTTATTGATTAATAATATTATATCTTACATTATATTAATAATTATAGAAGTAATTTTATAGCATATTAAATAATCGATTACTATTATATTAGTAAACATATTAATATTGTATNAGGGGGTTTTGTTTAGTTTTCTTGGAAGCGGAGAGTGTTTAGAGATCTCCCGGTGAAAATATGACAGTAAGAACAGGGAATATCCTCGTTAGTAATTATCAGCCCAGGGCACTCGGTCCAACAGGGTCTAGAACACTGCACTGTGGTGCAGAGCTCAGGCTCCTCTCAGAAAAGCTTCATAAACATTATAAATTTCACCATCCCACTGAAATGAGAAAACCAAGCATCGTGTGAAGAGCGTTACTGCTGTTCTGCAAGGCTTTTTAAACTCGTTATTCCTGCTAAGTGTAGATATTTTACAAGTCAGCACTTCTCCCAAAGGCAAGGTTTGAATGACTTTTGCTTGGCAAGGAATTTTGCTGTGAGGATGAGCCTTGAGGCAGTGGCCGAGTCCTTCTGCTTCCTTCTTTCAGAGCTCAGAGGACCTCGGCTAAAATCATAGGATTTATTATTAGTGCAAGGAGAACGAGGATAAAATGGTGGTCTGGCTAGTGGCATTTTGAACAGGTAACATTTCCAGGACAAGGGAACCGTCTGGAGAGTGAGTTGGAGGAACAAATATTTCATAAAGAATTTTTAGTGGGAATTTTTCATAGCATTTGTAAGTTATATTGTAAGCAATCATTAGGCCATGTGCTGAAAGTCTGCACAGTTTTCAATGTGTAGTTGAAAAACAGGGATCAGACATCAGAGTAGAAAATTCAGTAAATGTGAAAAAAAAAAATTGTGTCTGAATGGAGCTCTTACTTGCCTGTTGACTCTATTCAGTGTCTACTAGCATGAGTTCTGAGGATGGAAAACAGAATGTAGGAGGTTAATGTCTTTCAGGTATGACAGGAGGGGTAAGGGGGGGCTCCCCAATGCTTAGACATGCACCATCTCCACACCTTTCTAAAAAATCTCTTTGATGTCGTATCAAAAATCTTGGTATGTCACAGAAAATCCTCAGAGTCAAGAAATGTCTCCAGAAATCCTCAACGAAGTTGAAAGCATTGATCCCATCTGGACAAAGGAGCAACAGAAATAACAATATAAAGAAAAAGCTAATAAAGCTTGCCAAAGGGCTACTGCAGAACCATAAGAAGGCCCCAGCCTCACCATTTTTTCAGTGCCACAAATTGATTTTTTAGGTATTTTTAAGGGGTACATTCCTCAGATGACGGGAGTCAGGCACGTGTACGTTGGTAAAATGTCCAGCCCAATAGAACCTAAATTGCAAGTAAGCTTTGTGTATGTTAATATAAATATTATTTAACAGCTCTTTGGTATCGTAGAATACACCCCAGGCAAAGCCTACAGAAAAAACCATGAATCACAAGAGAAAGTGGTCTTCAAATAGAGAACACTTTTTCGCCCAGTAAGGTATTTATTCTCCTCCATTCATTAACATCCAATTAGCTCCTGAGCCCTTTCCCTAGTGCTCAGGGTTGCTTTACAACAAAACAAAACAGTATTGCAAAACAAACCCACAAAGGGCCCTAACCCCAAACAAAACCCTCAGTGTAATTAATTAATATAGAAACAGATTCACAGGAAAGCTGAAAGCACAGTCACAGCAACAGGGAAATCCCCCTAAAATCTTCTGAGGCTCAGGAAAGCTGCTGCCAGCCCATGGGGGTGGCGACGATCACACAGATTTACTTTGCAATCCAAGATCTTTGCAGAGCCTCTGTTACAGCTTCTTTCTACCCCACAAGCTTTCCCTGGCATTCCTGCACTGATTGAGAAGTGTCCATGAAATTAAAGCACGTATTTGTGCCAGCAGGGGCTGTGCATCTGTGTGCAGCTATGAAATATTACCAAAACCTCATCAACTAATAGAGTTCAAATAGTCATTTAACAAATTAAGCAGTATTTCTTCTATCAAATGTTGTGTTTTCTCAATACATTCTTTGTTGTTTTTCTCGCCCTTTACTAGGAAATCTTGGTCTCTACCTTATTAAAGAATTTCATAAACAAATTACAAGAATTACTTATAAACAGCCTGATTTAAAAAGACGTAAGGATGACCGTAAAACCACTTTAGTTCTATTATACTGCTAAAATTCATTGAATTATTTACAAAAGACAATTACAGAAAGTGAATTTATAAAGTTGGACAAAATAAAAACGTGATGAAGAAAGAGATTTGAGGCCCTCATATTTGAAGATGATTTCTCCTGAAAAATGCTAGGTTATTCTCCTAAAAACGTTTAATTTTGCTTATGTTCTCTAATGACATCAATCTTTAGCAAATATGGGGGTTTGGGTCCTTTTCCTATAAACAATTAACTAGAAACAGAACTAGTTATTCTAAGCTCAAACACTGCCTTGAAATATTTGCATCCCAGTCTCCCACTGGGGTGGGGCACAATATTCAGATCCTGAATGTTGACTAATAGGAAATAGTAAAAGAGCTGACATTTTCCCCAGGTTTTGGAAAGTGCTGTGTAAAAAACAGCCTGAACTGTGAAAAATTGTGGGATTTTTCACAATTACCTCAATACAAACAGATAAGGACATTAACTACTGGTACAAAGAAAAAAATATTTTCCCCAAGATTTCCAAAGGAATGACGTTACTTGTGGGTATATTTATATGCTTATTAATTGTGATGGTATCCCTTTAAGTAAACTTGTCACAGAAGATTTATTTTTCTCCCCATTGTCTAAGACTACAGCGTGAGGAGCACAAAAGGTCCAGTGCCCAGGACACAAACCCTGGAGGCTTTGGCTAACAAAGGGGCTGACAAGGAGAGCCTGGGTGACAGTGAGTGAAGTGTTCACCAGACCCTTTTGTTACAGATAGCAGAAACAACATCTGATTCAAAGAAATTAGGAATTATGTGAGCAGCAACACAACTGAAATTGCAGTGCCAGAGTGCTGGAAAAGGTGGTGGATATCAACCGTTTAATTATCTGCAAATACATCCCCAAATATCTAGAAACAACAACTCAATTTTATGCCACTCTCATGGAAACCTGTTTCATTATTTTGTTGGTGGTTTTTTTGTTGTTGTTGTTGTTGTTTTTCACCATTCTCTTGTGTTTAATGAATACATGGATTTTGAATATTAGGTGAATAGTCCTTGCAACTGAACACAAAGGGGAAATGATGCAGACAGCATTAGGGTCTCGCTTCCTCTTTTTACATTAGGGTGGAAATGATATGCAGCAGGGATTATGCTTTGTTTAAAGCTGTGCCTCTGTCTCTAAAAGAATGTATTATACAAATCTTCTAATGTTGTTGAAATTCCCCAAAACTTGATTGTGTCAGACATAATGTGGCAATGAGGTTCTTATCCCTACCTTATGCCGAATAAATATCTAATATCAGAGAGTATAACCTTGGAAAAGTATCCACCAGGGAATATCCCTCCCGTCAATAATTCATCGTGCTGTTGGTGGGAAGGTGCATTCAGTGAGCCCCTGACTTTACACAGAATACATTAATACAGCTGGAGGGGTGGGGGGGAAGGAGAGAGCACAGGGGGACCGGCTTCCCTTCAGGCCCATTAGGAAAAAAAAAACCACCTCGGAATTATTCAAAGTAGCACTCTGCCTACAGAGAGCGAGCCAAACAAGGCTCCCTCCTCACCAATTCCATAAGCAGAATTTGAGAGAGAGAGCATGTGAAATACAAATCTTTACACGTGCACGCGGGGCAGAGATTTGTCTTACATCTTCCAGCTGCGGGACTCCGGCTGGGCTCCACTGACCCAGCCCTGCCGAGCTGATGAACGAGGGCCCCTCGAGTCCACATATTAATCCTACCAATGTTAATTCAAAAATCAATACATTTGGGTTCAGTGGTGTTTCCACAGGCAAAAGTACTCTAATGAGCTCAAAATAAGTAAGATAATTTTCTGATAGTAGGTATGCGCCTTAAAGAGGATTGCAATTTTAACTAAAGACAACATGGTAATAGATTTCAATACAGTGTGGTGTCTTTTTCATTCCTCTTTGCTCTTTTACTCTTATGGTTTTAATGATTTAGGAACCAGAAGAATAACTAAGAAACCCAACAGTCATTATCTCAAACAATGAGGGTTTTTAGTGCAAAATCAATGTTTGTTATAATGAAAATAGATTCCTCAGCTCCTGCAGGGATATGTACAATTTTTTTTCACTGTTAAATAGAATGTGATTGCTTATTGTCACCAATATAATGAACATTTTTATTCAGGAGTAAAAATAAAATGTCAGATTTTATTTACTGTTATTAAGCACATGTGTTTAACCAGAAGCTCCCATCATATGACTGAAGCTGAGAAAACCGGGAATAATTTTCTGTGAACTTTTAGAAGCTTGAGGGAGAAGTGCAGAATTTCCAAAAAGTCATGAAAAAGCTCCCTCTGGGGAAAAAAAATGGTTCTGTTCAGACGGTTGACCAAACTCTTAATTTGTTATGCCAAATGAACCAAATTCAAAGCTAATAAAAACATATTAAGCAGGCTTAATGAAGTAAACAAAACACTTCTTTCATACCAACATATCCAAACCATTTTCAATGCTGAGGGAATTATTACTATCATAATTATGATTTTGGTCATTATGATTTAGAGTCAATGCATGCATTTATGGTCATTTTTGATCTCTGAACATTAGGGAAAGCATTCACATTAATACTTCAGAGATATGTGCTATTAAAAAAGTCCAAATGATCTCAAAGAATGCATGGCAACTCAGAGGCTTTTATGATTAATTGTATTTCTCTCAAGTTCTCTTTGGCTTGGTTTTCATGCAGTGCCTAAAAGGTGTAAAAACTGGAACACTAACAAAGAAGAAAACGAGCTGCAAAGCTGCCAACACCCTTTAAAATTATTTCTTAGGTCGTTCTTTGAGTAACAGGTGAAGAAAAAGTTCTCCCTGGAATAGAGCTACAGCTGCAGCAGGTCAGGATGTGAACGCACAGGTACGCACAGTGAGAGGTTCGGGGTCTGCGAAGGGGACTGAGCTCAATTTGCGCCAACTGTACCAGTGCTGTCTTGAATAATACTCATTTATTTGGCAGCTGCAATCTCTAAGGGTGCCTTTTGCACGAAGGAGGTGACGAAATGTACCATTTGGGTATCGACACGTAGGAAGAATTACTTGCAGCGACACAAATGTTCAGGAAAAACTTGGTGTGTCTTGCCTGGTGCCCAGGCAGGTCCTGAGGTTCCTGAGCGCAGGCAGCAATCGCAGCCCGCGCAGGGGGAGCTGGAGCAGGCTGCTCCGGGCAGCGGCCAGCCAGCCTTTGCTCTTCTCCTCTTTCATGTTACACAATTTCATCTGCTCGTGAGGCACAGCGCTGCTGGAAACCACAACAGTCTTATCTTTGGAAGTTCCAACTGAAGAAAGGCTTCAGCATAATTGGTGTGAAAACTGTGCAAATGCTACGGCTCCAGAACAGCTAAACGTGGGGAGAGCAATGTGCTTTTCCCAGACTGCTGTGCCCATGTGCAGAACTGCTTCTGGACTTCTCTGCTCTTCTGGAGCAAGGGAATTTATGAACCAGTTCAGCCTCAGCTGCAAGCCAGTCATTTAACGATGAAGACTCAACAGCTGGAATTATACAAAAAGCTTCCACGAGAATTTTTTTCCCTTTTGTTATTTGATAAAGCTCTACCTTTCCTTCTTACTAACGATAATTTTCCATGGATATTGGAGAAAAGGAACTCAATGCAGATTACTTATTATTGAGAAACAAATTGCAATCCACAGAGACATCTGGAGAAATGAACATAAGAGTTCCATGAGCAAGAAACTCTTACTGGGAGCTATCTTGTGCTTACCTAGTAAAACACAACATTAATTTTATGTCAGACAATAATTTAAGTCCCAGGTAAACTTTACAGGTCAAACTTGATGGTTCTCAAGGCTGATAAAAAACATTAGAAAAATATTTTCAAGGAAAAGTGTTACTTAGGTATGATTTTGAGTAAATCATCATCTGCTCATAGGTATGATCCAGACAGAAGCAAAGATTAAATTCTTAAATATTACTCACTGTGATGTATTTTTTAATTTTCAAAGGAACCATGATTGATATTAAATAGAAAACTATAATTTTTTTGCCCACAATGGCAGAATTCAGGTCATTAAAATAATATATAACTGACCAAGAAATGCAGTTTTGCAGGAACGTTCCCTAATTTACATGTTCTTTGCAACAAAGCATGCAGGGCCCCACACTATAGAATCTGTACACACTGGCATAAGCTGTCCCATTGTGGTGCATGCTTGTATATCTCTTTCTTAAACAACTTTCATGATTGAAAATCATTTCATTTACAGTATACAAGTTACCAGTGTAACTGGTATATAACTATATCTGCCTTAATTATTACGTAAAGCATATGGAATAGGTCAATGTCCCTGCCATAGAAAAGATTTGTTAATAAATGACATATACAGAAGAAGGGAGTCGCAAACTAATGCAGTGTTTCAGAAGACTTACAGAAACATTCCTAAGCAGCTGGAAGAATTCCTAAGAATGTGACTGATTCCTGACTAAATACCTAAAGTACCTTAAGAGAAAGGATTTCTTAGAAATGCTTCAGGAGGTGCTACTTTTAATGCACAGTTTTTCCTGATATTATTCATCTTTGTTGTTGAAATCATCCTTTTCAGTAAGAAATGGGACAAAATAGGAGTTACAACCAGGAGTTGTATTTGCAACACAATACATGAATATATTCCCTTCAGAGGTAATACTGAGGCAGTTTTCCAACAGAACTTGGAACAAACATGCATAACGAAAACTGAGCTTTTCTTGAAACCTTTAGTGTAGAGAAGCAGCATTTTCTCTCTTCTTTCTTTCTCTTTAGACTTTAGGAGTTTGGAAATCCATAGTGCATCTTTTCCAGTATGCAGGCTATTTGCTGCCAGCTGAACTGAAGGCCCAATCAGCATACATAAACCGTGTCCCTGAGCAGTCTCTACCGCTTTACACAGAGATCAGGATTGCTTTGAATTACACATGCAATCAGAACATTTCATAGGGCAAATTGTGGTCATTTCGACAACTATACAGCAAGCTTAATTTCAGTCCAAATATACATGATATTCAGAAATACAATGAGGTAATTTAACGTTTTAGAAGGGGAATATATGGTATAAATTAGCAGAAAAATCATGACACTTACAAACTTGTCCTAAAGATGTATTGTTCCTTTTTCTTCAGAAATAAAACCCCACCCCCACAAAAGAAAAACCATCACCACACCACCCCCAACCCACCAATTTCTATTAAGAAAAAATTAACCACTGCAGAAGAATTCCACTGATATACAATTCATACCAGAAATCTCTCTTAAACTTGGAAAAGGAAGGCAGGGAGAAGAGGGAAGGAAAGTAGGAGGATGAGAATTATCAACACGGTTTTCAGCACAAATCCAAAATATAGTCACACGCTTGCTACTGAGAAGAGATTTAACTTTACCTCAGCCAAACCCAGCACACATAAATGTTGGCTCAGTAAGAGATCAAATGCCAGAGAAGAATATGTAAGATAGGACATATTGATTCCTAGGACTTACCACGTCCTCTAGCAATGCTAAGGCTGCTCTCAACTGCACAGCTCTCATAGGAGAAACATCAATGGTTTTTCATTAATTTCTGCTACAGTCTGTCACTTATCCAGTGTCTCCGTTCCATTAAAGGTTTGTGTTGAAACACATAAAACCTAAACCTGTTTTATAAAACTTGTTCTCTGGAATTATGGAAATTTTTTTTCACATTTTGATTGACATCAACATCATCATTGTAGTCTGATTTATCACTCATCACTTTATACTCCTGCCAAAAAGGGTTAAAAGCCATTCCTTTCCAAACATTTACTACCTGACCTTTTCATAGCTACCCTGACAAATTTTTAGATTTCTGTATTCCTTAAAATACACCATGATAGTAACTGGAATCTTCTAATTTCTTTAAACTCTGTCTTCCCAATTATTTATTTAAGAGCTGTGTAGATAAGCTCTCCATTCTCACCTAGATCAGTGATAAGAGAGGAAATGGCCTTTTTAGAGTGTCTCTGCTTTTTAAAGCAGATAGAAATAATAAGGTTGACAAAGAAAAAAGGAAAATTAGGCATTATGAGGGTAATAACTTAGAAAGTGTCAGATTCAGAATAATTGAATCCAATGACATTTAATGCTATGGAAAACAATAGCAGCAGCCCAGCCGCCCATCTGATTCATGTCTAGTTCATGTTTAACAAAACAAGGCTAAGGGTCATGCAGTCATGAGTCCCATAAATAACCTGTTAATGGGATTTCCAAACAAGCTGTCCTCAAAATGGTTTTTTGTCTCACAGAAAGAATATTAAAATGCAAATGGATTCGGGCTGTGTCCTCATAAACAACCATGTTCATTTAACCTCTGACCTCGACGTTTAACTGCCCATTCCAGCAATTTGTATGGTATTAGCCACAGCATGCCACTCCAAAGTGCTAACTTTGAGAAGAGAGGACTAAATGAATAGGTTACTACCTGTGATGCTCAGTTAACCACATCAAACTGACTTTATCCGCATAAAAACATTATTTTAAACCTTTCCTTTAGTTGACTTTTTTTTTTTTTCTGCTACAGGGAAAAAAAAAGGTGCCAGGAAAGGTGCTCTGAAACATTATTGATTGCACAGTGCCCCATGCCAGCTCAGCAGAAGATCAGCTGGAGAGTTTTGGCAGAGACTGCCAAAAGTCACCTGCCCTCACCTGCGTGCTCCCCTTGGGCAGCTGCCAGGACCCCTTGATGAAGCACTTTGTGTTCTACAGCACCCAATCCAGAGTTTCTTCACCCTTTTCTGTAGCAGGATATTCCAGCCATTCATTCCCTGCAGCATCTCCAATCACGTTTTTAGAAGAATGTGGCTCTTTTTCTTACAATATTAAAAGGAGCTCACCCGCCTGACATGAATAAAAACAACCAAAAAAAATTCATTCTTTGCTCAAATTCAACCATTTTTCTCCTCCCTGATACTCCTCATGGGTCTCAAGGGGAGAACTTCAGATGGCCTAGGGGAGCTTGCCTGACCGTGGACAATGTCAAGTTAGAGCAGCAACAAGTGAAATATCTGGTAACTGTTCCCAGTCAAAAGTATCATGCAAATCACAGTAAATACCCACTCAAACCACATTAAAGTATGAAGGTCGCTCTTAACTTTTAAAGGAAGCAATTAATTCTTCTTTGAAAGCACCTGACTTCTGAGAAAAGGGTAAGAGTCCCTTTGCAGTGAACTGTATGCTCCAGGGAGAAGGAGTAGTTGGGACGTCAGAGTACTCTCACCTGACTGCGTGTCTATATTTTTCCATCACAGAATTTCTATTCCAAAATACTCATAGCACTTCAGAGTTTATTAGAAATTTGTAACTTCTAGAGAAAACTGCCACAGCTGAGACTGGATCTAAAAGTTTCTAAGTTTTCTGCACAACATTGAGGAGAAGGAAACAGTCTGAACTAACAGTATTTAGAAAGGAATAACTATTTTCATGTTTGCTAACATTGGACCATGCCCAATGGTATTCTCAGCTGATTATTCACCTGGACTGATTTTTCATATCAGTTTTGGAATTAGTTCTTTCAATAAGTGAATCCCTTCCTGTAAACAGCTTTTCAGGAGCACAGCTTCAGGTACCCACCACTGCACGTCACTGATTTGTCTCATTTTGATTTGTCTTATTTTGCTCACACTGATTGTTAGTAAAGTCTCTGAATACTAGAGTTTCAGCTGCTGACACTTTTCTGGATGTGTCCGCTTTCTTGTCCAAGAAAACTCTAAGTGATGACTTCTATCCTGGAAGAGGTGACAACAGCTCTTTTTATCTCATCTCTTATTAACTTGCAATTTTCTTTTTCCATGTTAAGCTCAGAAGGAAAACAGAGTAGAGGGCTTGGACTGTTCAGCAACCCTCCCAGCACAGTGTGTATTAAAGATTTATGTTTCCTTAGCCACACCACAGAGGACCACTCCTTAAAAGTTAAATCTAGGGCCAGAAACGTTAGAACTGCAAACTTTTTTTTTTTCCCCTGGAACAGGCTGAAAGCAGAGTCATTAATGCTGCGATCGGTCTAATCCAGAGCATTTGTTGCCGCTAATTATTACGGACAAGCCTCTTTATTGAACCACATCCTTTTATCAACATTAGGATGCATGAGCCGAGGCTGTTGTTTTAAACGCACTCATTAAGCACACAAATCAGCCCTGTTGACAGAGCGCTTTTGAATTAAGCATCAGACTGTAGTCATTGGACAAGGAGCAATTTATAATGCCATTAGCAACACTCGCGAAGGTTACAGGCATCAAAAATTGTTCAGCCGTAATTATTCTTAATGGATACAAGGAATAAACTGACGCAGGACAGCTTTTTCATTACCTTTCAATCAAGCCTGATGGCTTTGAGAAATGTACAGTAAGTGCATTTTGGGGAGAAATAATGGTGTTGCAGCACCTTTCACTGGGAAATGCTCTCAGTTCAGAACTTAACTTTTAATGACATGAATTTGATATAATTAAAAAATATGATTTGCTTTGAAGATTTTGCAATGATTGTTCTGGCTGCTGTTTAACCATTTTTCAAGTGTTCATCCCAAACGCAAAAAGAGAAAAAGATGAAAATCTTCAGGTGCTCGAGATTCTCATGAAAAGCATTAGACTTTCAATTTCCTACAGCCACAGTAATGAGGACAGATTTTTAAAGTGAACCCAGAGCACTTTGAGAATGAAGTTTTATAAAGTTTATCCACCCCAAAAAAGCATCGACACATACACAACATCCTCCATAAAATTCAGTCACAGATTCAAAAACAGGTGTTCTATCACTTTCTCATGGTAAATGGTGAAAAAATACTAAAAAAACCCAAATGAAACCAAACCCCACAAACAAACAAAAACCCAAAACAAAACAAAAAAACTCAACTTAGTTTTAAACTGAGTTTGATGCATTTAAAATCACATTACCCTATTTCTAAAAAGCAAACACCTTCATAGTTATTATTTATTTCCTTATTTCATATTCCATCACAGCTGCTATTAACAGGCTGTCAGGAATACCTTCCTTTTGCAACAAGAGCCTCCCCAGATAGATTGAAGACTTTGGCCAAATGAGTCACATCTGATTCAAGCCTTAAAACCAAGCAGAAAGTTTTCTGGTCTTTAGCACTACGTGTGTTTTAGCTCATAGGTTTCCATATTTTTACTGAGATCTGTTCAGTGTTTTTTCCTTATACTTATGCAGATCAAAGAAAAGAGATAATTAAGAAAATTACTCTAAGAGAAGACAAGAATGTGGTTTACTGTCCTGAGTCATTCCGTGCTTGTCACATTGCAGGTCAGGATAGAAATGCAGCAGCACCTCTGCTGCTTAAGCAGACAAACTTTTGCAGCAGCACTGCAGGTTGTGAGAGTCACACAGTGATGCCTCAGGATTTTAGCTTTTATATTTTTCAAGTCCTGTACTGCTTTAGTGTATAACTCCAGACTCCATACACAGTGTTAGGTACTGTCTTCGCATTTCGGTCTGACAAAACAATTCCTCTCTGGACCCGAAACTCAAGGACACCTCACTGTCTCAGGCTCCAAGAGATGTAAACATCAGTGAATTGGGGGGGCAAAGTTGGAGTGAAGGACTTCATCGCCTAAAGCTGTAACTGGACAATTAACCCCCTGATATTTAAATGGACCAAACTTATATCTATTGAAAAACTCGTGACCCTGGTCCATCTTGGGTGTAGCCTCTGGGAGGCTCTGACTGCCCAAGGAGTATCTGTTGAAGGCCTTTAATAAATCCCCACTTTATTCTCTTAATCTCGTCCAGCCTCTGTTTCAGGTGGCCACTCCAAGGCATCAACAGAGCAACAGGAAGTCGATGCTTTTAAAACATTGTCTGCAGAGCTGATGAGAGTATGGAATGTCTGACGCAAAGCTGATGAGAGGAAATAACCCATAAACTTTCATTTCAGTGGGGAGATGCAAAGACTAGCCTCGAAATCAAATTTGAAATTGATGGGTGCCTATGCAAATTATAAAACAGAGCAGGATGTCAGATTGCACCAGAATGGGAGTTCAGAGGTGACATCAAATACAAGTAAATTTCAGCAGCAGTTATACCAAATTTTATCGCATAATTTATGCTATTTTGTGCTGTGTTTAATCATAAACACTAGGACCAGATTATTAAATAGAGCGATAGTCCTTAAAAAATATTTCTAGCAGACACACTTGAAAACAACAGAAAACAATGGGTGCAAATATGGGTAGTTCAAAAAACCGAAGCAAACAACATACCCAGAATTGCTGTATTTTTAAAAATACACATTTTCCCAAGAAATATTACAATTTTGTTATCTAGTGTATAACATTAAAGCCAATTTTGGTCCAAGAAAGTTAGTTCTACGCAAGTAGTGGTGGCTACACAACAGATACAAAAACTATACGTATCTGTGCCTGTTAAAAACTACTACCTTAAAGGTTAACAGCACAGCAAAATAATTCAGGGGAAGCTTTGATGTCTACTTCAGTTTTTCTTACTGTTGTTTTACTCATAAAAATCATAATCTTGACTATCTACATTGTTCTAATGCAAAGATGCACTGGAGGGGAGGAGAGGCAATGCTCATGTTCAGGGACTTACAGAGCAAGGAAGAAGAAAGAAGCAGAACGTAGCTCCACACTGGAGAAGGATAAACTGCTCAGAATCTAATAAAAGGTGTTTTGCTTGCTTTATAGAGGTCACCTGTACGATGGTATCAGTGCCCCAGCCTGGGGTTCAGGGCACTGTGAGGGGACAAATCCATCCCTCCTTTGATCTTCCCCTTTCCCATGCTGGTATTATCCCACACTTACCCAACTGACTCCCAAATTCCCAATTTTTTTTTCCCAAGGCTGCAAAATCTAAGTTTTATGGCTCAGCCTAGCAAGCCTCTTTTCTGATGCCACACATGCTTTCACTGATTACTTCTCTAAGAATTCTTCCAGTAAGAGACAGATGAATTTCTAAGAGCAACGCTGAAATTAGACTGAAATCTTACTGCATATATCATTAAAAGACCAGCAATAATCTTTGCGCTTTTTTTCTCTATTTTTAGAACAATCCATCCCACTTTTTAATGACTGACCTTGAAATTATTCCTCAAGGACATTATAGGAGTTGGTTTCTGTTTCCTTTTTTCAGATGTCAGACTCTGTGCAGCACAGTTCCAACCACATTCACAAATACTACAATTCCGACACTTAGTAATATGGTCTGGCAGCTGTCCCTCTGCTACAAAATCATTTAAATAAAGTGAAACACTTAATGGCATTAAATCAAGATATAGGGAGCAAAATTCTCCAGTATTTTACTGTACACACTTGCTTACATACCTACATATATTATCAAAATGAAGTCTTGATAAATGAACCATTAGCTCTACCACCCTCCCTTTGCATCTAGATTGCAAATTGATGACAGTTTGGAATGAACCTTAATATACACACAAAAAAATCATGTATCTGTCCCACAAAGCAATGGGAAAGAGTGTGACAACTTTGGTCAGGCATCAAACTTCTCAGTTTGAGTAAAGTCTGCACAATCAAGGACTGCAATCTTGCAGTGTAAGTCCCTGCAAAGATGAACGCCCGTGAATCAGAGAGTCAGAGAACAGTTTGGGTTGGAAGGAACCTTAAAGTCCACCCAGTGCCACCTCCTGCCATGGACAGGGACACCTTCCACTACACCAGGTTGTTTCAAGCTCTGTCCAGCTTTGGACACTTCCAGGCAACCAGGGGCAGCCGCAGCTTCTGTGGGCAACCTGTGCCAGGGCTTCACAGGGAAGAATTTCTTCCTAATGTCAGAAACTATCTGTCAGTTGAAGCCATTCCTCCTTGTCCTCTTAGTACATGCTGTTGTAAATCTCTCTCTCTTTCTTGTAGGCTTCCTTCAGAGCTTCATGTACCTTCAGGTACATGAACCTGACTTTCAGATCCATAATCAACAATGATTTTGTTCTTTAAAAAAAAAAAAAGCATTTTCCCAAGACTGATTTGGAACTTTTTAAATCCATATTTATAGTGATTTAAATCATCAGGTCTAGAGGAGTCCTCCTTTTACCATCACGTGTTCATCTTCTCTAGACAGTTCTCTTATACCTCTGAGCTGGCCTCTTTTCCACCCTCACCATCATACTTGGCTGCCTGCAAAACAAGGCAGCTGCTGCTCGTCTCTCTTTTGCATGTTAATTAAAAGACAAGCATTGAACACGTAGCAACAGGATTACTTTGAATAATTGCCCTGGTTGAGTTTATCTGGTAAAATTGAAGATGACCCTCAGTGGAAGAGCCAAACGGTTTTTAATTTAGGAAGTTCATTTCAGATTTATCTATGACTTTTGAAATACTCCTTCTTTTTAATAAAATAAAATATGTAGTGCAGTTGCAATAATAATGTAAGATCTGATTCTAATGTTATCTTCAGCTTCTAACAATGGCTGGGATAGAGGTCCTGCTCCAGTCTATCAGGAGAGTGTAATGACCATTAAAAGGCAAGCAGAGATTTGTATCACTCAGTTGTTCAGTGTCATTGTTCCAGTCTCCACAGTGGAGAAACAGCACATTTCTTTTAAGTAAAATATTGCTGGGAACTCACTGCTTCAGCAATTACCTCTGAAACACATTGTTTTCTCAAAGCCATTAACATGTCAGATCATGGCAGTGCTTGACATTCAAACACGCCTTGGAGGGCTGCAATTCAATTTAAGGATCACCTCCTCTGAGCAGGCTAACCTGCAAATTTCACAAAATCCGAGAGAAATTCTCTGGGCACATTTTGATCATGCTGCTTCCTAAATTAAAAACAAAACTGTAAGTGTTAAACATCTTTAACAAGGCATTAAACCTCAGCCATAATCTAAGAGGGGTCCCTTAATGAGTAATGACATATGTTGTGAAGGCAGTTATCTCCTAATGTTCAGTGCTCAAGCAGTACAGTGGAATGGCACAGTGTGCAGAAGGGATGTATCATCGCTAATGAGAGGATAATTTGAAGCTCCTCTTCTGAGAACCCCAGAGGAGACTTTCCACTGCTGCAGGATGGAGAAGGATGCAACACTCCTTCTTCTCACACACTTCAAAGAGGAAGGGGAAGTGACAATGGGATAGAGCAAAAGCTGAGACAGGAACAGAAAACAGGCTTGGACACTGAGGAGTCCCTGAAAGGGTTATCTTCCTTTGCTCCCCTCAAAAAAGTCTTGGTGCAAAGTGCTCTGTCTCCTCACTCTTTTCCACCCAGCTGACCACGAAGGGCATTCTGGACATTGCTGTCCTAAGGGGGAGCATGGCACGGGTGTAGCGCTGCTGGGAACACACAACATACTGCAAAAGGAGTTGAGGTCAGGGAGGAGCCCCAGAAGTGGTGGATGAGAGCTGAGATCAAGAGCAGAAGAAGAATCCAACTCCTCTTTTACAAAAAAAAAAAAAAGCTAACACACCAANTAGCACATCAAAAAAACCTTTGGTCTTCAAGCAAAGCTAACAGATACTCAGCCCAAAACCTGCCTATGATTTTATGTACCCATGCAGAATTGTCATTCCCTGCCCTGCATATATTTTACTTTGTTGGGGTTTTTTATGGATTGTTTTCCTTTTTTTCCCAAGACCTCTCTTCAGTGATTTAAAAGGAAAGCTGCTGAAGACTACTTGTAAATGCTTCTTGGCTTACTGAAAAAGCCTCGATTTGGTGACAGAGTAGTATTTAATAATCATCGATATGAAATGCGTAGCTCAGCCCTCCTCCCTTGACCCTTCCCCTCGTGTAAAGACATCTGCAAATTAAGTGAATAACAATCAATTTGAGATGTTGCCATTTGCTGAAGCAGGCATTACTGGTTTCTACCTGCATCTAAATCAAGGGAACTGCTTCCAGAGACAGTGATGACTTGACATTACACTGCAAAAATTATGAAAAGTACCAGAGCTCTGGTGTATCGTGCTTACTAGATTGCAATTGTTAAAGTTGTAAATCTGCAGAACTTGGAGCTCTGTAGAGAAGGTCTTTTAGATGAAGCCCCACCAACCTCATAGCCTGTCCCTGGCAGTGGGCAACAGTTTATTCCCGAGGAGGAATGTCAGAACAGGTGACTATCTGGCGATTCTTTGCACAAATTTGTCCCCACCTTCTAATATTCAGTAGCCAGGGCGCTTCTTGAGGCCAAGATCATGCGTGAAGAAGTTCTACAGCTCTCTGGATTTTGTACACAGCCCATTACCCCTCATGCAATGCCCTGCAGATTGCTCACGGGCAGGAGCAGCACACGGCCAGACTTCTGCTGCTGGTGCCTCTTCTGGGCTCACCCTGTCATTTCTCACACACAGGCAGTGTAAGGCCCCTCTCTAGCACGGGTGTCATACACTGGTTCATTCCCAGTCCTACAAGTGCTCTTTAGACACGGTCATTAAAACTGTGTAATATTTACTGTGCTGAAGGCCACAGGCTTACACTCTGTTATAACAACCCTTTTCCACTTTGCTCTTTCAAGCATCCATATTCTTTCTTTTTTGGCAACTGTCAATTGCTGATTTGACATTCCACAGATGCTAAGATAGCTTCAACATCTCAGTCCTTGGCAATAGCAAACAGCTCAGAGCACAACACTTCTAATGTGGAGATAAGATTTTCTTTTTTAAATGCATCACTTCAAAAATTAAACTTATTTGAGTTAAAAAATGCAATACCTAGCATTTGAGGTGATTACATGAAATTCAGACTCCAAACTCATATTATTGACCAAAAGGTCTTCACCTCTGTTTTTGTCTTCTTTATTTTTGGGATTTTTTTCCCTCTGGCCAGCTGATTCCCCAGTTTCCTAGATGACTGCCCTACTTTAAGCAAGGAAGAGGAAACTCTTCTTTTCACTGTGGTGTACAGCCTTCACTCCCCTCCCAAGTGCAGAAACAGCAGGGGGGCTTAAACCCTCATGGGGGCAGAAAAAAATGACAAGAAAACCATCTTTGTTCCGGGAATACGGCATGAGGTCACGTTACTATGGCAGCATGAACCATTTCCCCTCTTTCTAGCTAGTAGAACTTTGCCCATAGTTTATTCCCTGGGAAGCCTAATCCAGAGTTCAGGCTGGGGGTGGGGAGAGTGGGTTTAGAGGTCAACAGCACCGTGACAATAGCCCAGTCAAGAGAAAAGAGAGCTATGATATAGAAGAACCAAAGAGTCGGTTCACCAATCGCTGGGGGCTGGCTCATACAGAGAGGTTAGAATTCATCCCCTCACTTTAGCCCAAAGTTCCTGATTTAGCTGCTCTGTGCTCGGCATACAGAAAGCCTGAATGATGAACAATAAAGATGCCAGGAGAGCAAAGAGGAACAGACGAGAAGACAGCACTGACAGGAAAACTGTGGAGCATGTGCCCAGTGCTGTATTATATTTACTAGCAAAATTACTGTTATATTTACAGGCATCTTAGACTAATGCTGTTATTTTTCCTGCTTCACTCCTTAGAGTTGTGAATAACATAGTAACAGGATAGAATTTCTCCACAAGAAGAGAAGAGGGAGTTTCTGAATAAACATGTGCATGTATGCATGCACCCATGTGTGTGTAAATGCTCCCATAAAAAGAGACAAACAGACTCTAGAATATTATAAAAGAGCAAGAAGTAAAATATGCATGTGAGTTAAAGCACTAACTTCACAATCCTTGAAAAAAAAGAAAGAATCATGTTTGGTTTTCTTTCACTTGGCAGTCCAGGGAAAAAGAAAAGACAGACAAGAACGTAAAGGAGTTCACTATTAAAACTGGCAAGAATGAAGATCTGTAAGATCAAAGTTCTCAAGTTTCACTGGTCCCTACACTACAATCTTGAGAAATATTTATAAGGAAATCTGGAATTCCAACAGCAGCACAGAAGTTGCAAATGACTCAGGGAAAACAACACGTAAAACACCAAAGTGAACAATGTTTTCTAAATATTCACAGGCATTATTAGCTCAGTTGATCAGGGCATGGTGCTAATAATGCCAAGGCTGTGGGTTTGATCCCCATATGGACCATTCACTTAAGAGCTGCACTCAATGACATTGTTGGGTCCCTTTTAACTCAGAACCTTTCCATGATCATTTTGCAGAACTTCTGTGATTATTAGTCCAAACCAAAAGATCTAATTTTCTCTTAAATAAGGCCACAAATATTTTCATCATCCAAGGTCTGGAATATCTTTTAAATCCAGCAGCACGTCACTGAACACTTGAAATGATGAAAAGAATTCTACTAATACCCGAAATACGTGCGGACACCATAATGGCATATCCTTAACTAACAGCCCATGGGCAGTGCTCTATTTCTGGACAAGGGGGAATTGCTACTACATTACACTAAAAAACATTTCCAATTAAGGAGGAAAGTAATGCAAGACAAATTAAATACAGTAAAGAGCTGCTGTTGAAAAGCACTACATTTATTAAGATAAGACACTGTAGAACTGTCCACTTATGGTGCAACAGTGATTTAAAAGACCACTCTGGTCTCACTGAAGCTCAGATACTTAATTTAGGCCTTTCAGCAGCTCACATTACAAGGACTTCTTCTACCCCTCCTCCAACATTATCCCTTTAATATGTGACAATAAGGCTCATGTCCATGAGGGTATCCATTGCAAAGCTTGATTTAAGCCATTTAACCTCCACCGAAATCCCATCAAGAAAAATCAATCCATACTCAGCTTTATACTACAGAAACTAAACCACGATTGGTACCTGAGCTAGACAGCCTTAAATTATATCAGGTACATCTACATTGTACCGTAATCATTTCTGTGACTGCAGGGTAGACATCTGTAGCCTCTGGAGAATTACTGACAAGGCCTCAAGAAAAACCTGTCCAATGCTTTTCTTTGGCAGATTGATGCAATGAGGGATTTTCCGAGGGAGAAAGCTGCAGGTGTGTAAACTGACATCGTTCCTGGACAAACCTAACATGCACACCTTATTTCCCTACTTGTAATGTGAAGACTGACTAGTCCTGTCCTATTGGAAAGAGAGTTAGCAGCTAGAGAGATTTACAGATATTATTCCTCTTGCCACGCACAAGGTAGGATGGGATGAAAGGATCTTGCAGCCTATTCCACAGGAAGCACCACAGTTACAAAAGGAAATGGAAATTCATCCCTGTTTCACACTTCAGCACTGATATTGTCATTTACAGCATGGTTGCAGTCATGGACATGTGCTAA
Organism: Donacobius atricapilla; assembly: GCA_013397315.1. NCBI lineage: Eukaryota > Metazoa > Chordata > Aves > Passeriformes > Mimidae > Donacobius > Donacobius atricapilla. The sequence goes on from WBMY01012345.1 coordinate 180,041, forward strand.
ACGCTTAACAGAAGGATTAAATTGGCCAAAACACTGTCTGACTAAGGTTAAAATCTCTCTCTGGTCAAGATAAACTAAAGATAAACGCTGTAGGGATGGGGCCAAATTACCTTCAGAAGGATCAGATTTATTTAGTGAACACGTGGGATGCCCAGAAGTCAGCAGGAACCATTTATTGATTGGCCATCGACAGCACGGTGTCACCCAAGCTCACCATATTATTGACTGTGCTACTTGGTCAATGTGCATCTCTAAGCTACTGTCTCCTACAAGGGAACAGTACAATGGATTCTGGAGAGAAGCAGGACTGGGGAATATAAAGACATAAAAAGTCTCCCTGACAAAAGGCCCAGAGCAGCCGCGTTCAATTCCTAAATTGAGAGCAGCAGAGATAATCCACTAATCCTGGACAGGGTAGCAGAGATCATGCCTGCCACCCAAGCACCAGGAAAGATTTCTGTACAAGAAAGGCAGGACCTTTCCCTTTGACATCTGAGGTCATGGGTGTTATTTCATCTGACACTGTCTGCGAGTAGTACTTCTTTTCATCGTGATCATTCTTTTCCATTGCAGGATGAGTCTGCTGTTTTCTGAGAAGGATTTGCTTTCAATTCCTCCCTAATTTTGAGGAACACAGGATTTAAAGGAAATGAAGCAGTTTGGTACTCTAAGAGCCTGCTTTCAGCTTTTTGCTGCATTCTGAAGTAATTTTGCTACTTTGCATTTTAATAAGTAAATTATGCGGAACTGATCTGTTAAGGAGGGGCAAAGCATACTCCTTACCTAAAGGTGTGTTAAGTAACTGAGGTGAGAACCTGCTTTAGCTGTTGTCCTAAGTCCAATAAAATCTTCAAATACTCTTATAGATTTGATATAATTAATGCGGAAATCCCCTTTTCTGGTGGGCACTTCTCAGTCTCATTTCTTGTGCTGTAGTCCCACACAGGCTTAGCTACACAGTAATATTAAGTATTCCACTTGGAAATTGAAACTTGATATTCTAAGGCAATTGTCTGCATCTCCCAGGTGGCCTAAGTCATTACCCACCTGTAAAAGCTTATAGGAGGTATATTCTATTTAATTAATTAGGACTTAAAACTCTCAGATGGAGTAGATGCACAGAATCATAGAAACATGGAATGACTTGGGCTGGAAGGGACCCCCAAAGATCATTTCATTTCAACCCCCCCTGCCATGGGCAGGGACAACTTCCACCATCCCAGGCTGCCCCAAGCCCCATCCAGCCTGGCCTGGGACACTTCCAGGGATGGAGCAGCAACAGCAATTTCTTCATAACATCTAATTTAAATCTCCCCCCCCTTTTTTTTTTTGTTTTGAAACCATTCTCTATTGTTCTGTCACTATCTGCCTGTGTAAAAAGTTGCTCTCCCTCCTTTCACAAGCCCTGTTTAAGTGCTGGCAGGATGTGATGAGGTCTTCCCAGAGCCTTCTCTTCTGCAGGCTGAACACCCCTAGCTCTCTCAGCCTGTCTTCATAGCAGAGATGCTCCAGCCCTCTGATCATCTTTGGGGCCCTCATCAAAGACTTAAATATTTTTTATTAGCAGTAAGCACCTTTTTTTCTAGGAAAACAGCTTGGCTTTTTTTCATTTTCTTAAAAAAAAAAAAAGGTTATCCTTGCTTTCACCACCTGCAGACGGGCCTGGCAACTGACCAAGAGTCTGAGGGTTGCATTTAATTTGCATAAATCAGAGCTGATTACAATTACTTTCCTCATTAATACACTGAGTACTGATTAATAATCGGCAATACACAGAACGTACCGATGCATTTGCCAGGGACTGAAGGCAGCTTGATGCCAGACAGGTTTCTAAAAACAAAACTCCTGTTCCACAATGCTCCTGCTCAACACACAAAGGACAACCAATCTACATCACAGTGCAGGCTTTGTTCTGAAAGGAAGAGAAAGTCCTGAGAGTTTCTTGTGTTCTTACTGGTCGTATCTTCATTTTAAACCCCGGTGGGAGGGTGCAGGGATGTGAGCTACTTTCATGGCCCCTGCCTCATTCCACACAGGTGCTTCAAGCAAAACTCCCCTTTCTGCTGCAGTTGTGGGTCCTGCTGATGCCTTGGGATTTTATCTTTTATATTTTTCATATTTTTGTGATCCTGCAATTCTTTAGTGTATAACTCTAAGCTCCACACACAGTGTGAGCTGCTGCTTCCCCATTTTGGTCAGACACAACAATTCCTCTCCAGGCCTGGCAATCAAGGACACCTCACTGCCTCAGGCCCTGAGAGATGTGAACAAAAGTGAGTTGGGGGCAGCAAATTTGGGGTAAATTACTTAATTACCTGAACCTGTAATTGGAAGATTAACCCTCAGTATGCAAATGGACCAAACTGATAAAAGTGTGAAACCCTTGTGATCATTGTCCGTTTTTGTGTGTCGCCCCTGGGGGGGCTTCATCTCCCCTAAAAGTACCTGAATGCCCTTCAATAAATAGAACTGCTTTTTATTCCCTTGATTCTGTCTGGCCTCTGCTTTTAGGTAGCCCCAAAATGGCATCACTGCCACCCACATATTCTGCACCAGCAGCTGAGTTGCGTTCAACAAGAAAAACCCTGCCAAGAGGAGAGAGCTGTTTTCTTCTTGCCTGCACAGAGAAGATGCAAGGAGCACATTGAGCACAGCACATCTCTCATTTCATTATGACAATATCCATCATCTACCAGCATATTTATTGCTTACATAGATGTGAGTTTTTCACATGAAAAATTGATTTATCTATTGGATAATTAGTAAACGTCAATAATTGCAAAAACCTCTTAGCAATCAGTTGACATTTAATTAACATACAATAACTGTCTTATTAAATCTCCATTAAATACCTGTTAGAGTTAATTAAAACCCATGACTCCATGATTCCTGGGGAAACCAGATTACAGTTAAACAATAAGCTGCCTGGAACAGAGTTGCTTGCTTCCTTCTGTTGCAATGAGTTGCTCTAGTTTAAGGTAAGGACAACCCTATGTTTCAGATTCTGACACTCCATGGTTATGTAAAGACTTGGTATGAAAAACATGAATGAAAAAGCATGAACTGCTCCAAGATTTTCAGCTGGAGTCAGTGGCAAACCCCTTTTTTCTCGAACATGCGTGTGAAATTCATGCCCCAAGCATGTCCCAAGTCAATAATGGCTCTTGGATTGCAACAGATCTTTAAAAATCCTGATGAACTTGTGTGTAGAGAGACAAATGAATAGTCCACCGTGTTCTTATGTATGTCACTCTAATAAGATTGTTTGGAATTCTGGTCTAAATTTGTTCCCTTATCACCTGGGATAATTTTGCTGGCTTCTGCTAAGGTAGAAGCATCTTCTACCTCATCAGATTGGATTTAAAAATTGGGTTATACAGAAAACTTCCAAAACATTAGGCAAAATAAATTATACTTGTGTTTTTCTTCTACTCAGCCCACTCAAAGATGCTGATGAAATAAAAACCCCAACCAACCAATGAGAACTCTAGCCTTTTCTTCTTGCAAGAGAAAAAAATGAAGACATTGAGCACTGCTGTTTGATCTGCAGCACACGAGCAGCTTCAAGCAAGTACAAGATCCTTTAAAATGGAAATCAAAAGTAGTATTAGGTATAATAACACTCATATTTGTGCATGTTGCAACCTAAAGTAAGTCAAAGTCAGAATAAAGTCAGTTCTCAGACAATATCACTAGTAAGACTTTGGGAATCTACCTCCTTGTGGTTGACCTGGGCTTATAGTATTCAGAACTTCTCTTTTACATACAGGAATTTTCTGAACACCTAAGCATATGTATAAAAGTGAAATCAAATGATGGCCTCAGACTTGACAGAACTGCTGAACTAAGAACCATGCACTGTCCTCTATTTAAGGGCATCACCTTGAGAAAATAAAGGTTTGTAAACGCGGCTCTAGAAGTTAGTATTCTCTGCTATTGTCTATTATGGATATCTACAGAGGTACAAATAATGATCTTCAGAGATGTTGCCTAATCACCTTTTATGCGACCTTTACAAAACCCAGAAATCAGTACCCTGATTTATCAGAGCAGAAACATAGATTTATCCCTATCAAGGTACTAATGTACCAAAAAAAGGGATCCTGTTTTTGGAAATAAAAAGAAACAGGTACTGAAAAGGAAAACAAACCTACAGTCAGGCAGATAACGCTGGCTATTACTCACAGTAATCTAGGGACAGATTCAGTTTATAATGAGAGCACACAAAATGCATTTAGTTGTGAGTTAACTTTAGTCTAAGGTCCCTGAATAATTAACCTGCTTTGTTTCAATTCATTTAAATGTCCACATGCTACTGTTTATGAAATTGGAATATGTCCTACAAAATAAAGTCACACTGCTTCCAGAGTTATACAGACACTAATACGAAAAATGTTACTTATTATGAGTCTCATGACTCAAGTATTTTGCTTACAACAAAAATTAACATTGCCATTTAAAATAAATGTTGAGGGCAAGTATTTTATCTTAATTAGAAAATAATAGAATTTGATATTTTGATATTGACATTATATCCACTTTATTTTCTATAAAGATCTCATATAAACCAGGTTAGATTATTAATACATGTATATTAAATAAGCAGTTTAAAATTTGTAAATTATTGCACAATATCAAATGGCTATTATGTAAAGATTTGGGTGCAGCTAATAATATTGTAAATCATGGTCACTGGTACTCTGCAACTGAAAAGGCACCACGCAGATGTAAACAGAAACTAAGGTAAAGAGTATATGTTTACAAATTCAAATTTTCCAGTTGTACCATGAAGAATGTTGAGCCTTTCTAGCATTCCACTTTGTGTTATTATCCTCTTATATTTTAAATCATACCTTTTTAATTCTCCTGTTTTTCTTCATGGCTGCAATGCAAACTTGTTTCCCTAACCATTAAGAAATATTACTACTGCTGGAAATTAATCTGTCATTTTACAAATCTTTTTTTCAAAGGAAGAAATAAAAAGGTTGTCTCAGAGAAAGAAAATGACTTAGAAATAAAAATAGCATGCATTTTGCTCCCACTGGGACAAACAAAGTAATATTTACTCTGACATGATAAAAGATCAGAAAGTGTTAGAACTAATGGCTCTGTAAATAGGAAGTTCAGAAGGGAGGGATCCTGGTAGAATCACAAGAAAATTGTATCCATTTTCAGCTGCCAAATTTTATGAAACCTCCTGATTTTTTAACTCGGTATTTATAGAACTGTGTATGATAGCAGCACCTCTGCCCATCAGTAGCATCATCTTTTTTACATTATTGCCAAAATTTCTCCTGAAGAGTTATCACTAGTTTCCTGCACAGAAACAAAGGCAGCAGATTTTCAGAGGTCATTTTCAATGCCAGCTGCATTTGGGAGAGTTAAAGCAAACCCAGCATTGGAAGGAGCCTGCCCTCCAAAGAGAACACTCCAGTCTCTTTCTGAAGCACTCAAGACAAGGGGTCCTTGGACAGGGAAGTCTAAACGCCCATTTCACAGTTTTCCTTTCTCTCCAGCACTGGATCAAAGGCAGGACAAAAATATGGCACAGGCAAGACTCCCCAGCTGGATCAGGATGTGTGAGGATCAGACACGGGCCTGGTGGGTGTGCCCTCCGCACACCTGAGGAACCTGCTTTCTAGTAAGGAGACAAAGTAAGTTACACCAAAGTAGTTTCTGTTTACAACTTAAGAGTATGGCACAGCAGAAAAACAGCCTAAAGCCCACCTGGGGTGGGAGCAGCAGGAAGGTCGAGGGAAGAATGCACTTTAAACAACTGCAGATACTCAGTGAGAAGTGGGAAGTTCTTCTGAAATTCTGTCTAATTTATTTGAAGATAAACTCACAGCATCAAATTTCTAAATATTTTCTCCTAAAAGCATCTCTCAGGTGATTTCTCCATGAAGTACAGTTTTGTGTTATTAACTCCCATTATTTCTAACAACTCCTCTGATGCTACACATGCTTTACCCCAGCCTCCAAACTGAAAACTCACAGGGGTGTGGATGTGCCCCCTTCTATGTGGTCAGCTCTGGCTGGCACAGAGTATCTAATTTTGCTCTCCTTAGTGTATTCTTTAAGAAATGGAAGTTGATTAGAGTCTGAGCTTCTGTCTTTCCTGCAATGCGAGGTGATTAATAAACACATGCTCAGAACCAAAACTAAAAAATATGCAGTTGTGTAAAACCTTACAATGCAGTTTTGTATTCATCCTAGATGGACACCAGGTCTTCTTACAGTACTCAGAATATAATTAGAATTCAACACTAAAGAAAAAATTTCCCAGAATAAAACATGCAAAGATTACAATCTAAATACAATATTGTTAGTTGAAAGAAATGAATGTAGAGTATTGAATGTTCAAAATTGTGTTGAATTAGATAAGCAAATCCCATGTAGACTTTGTTAATGATTCATAATCAGCTAATAAGCTCATCTCTAGTAGAATAATGATCCATGGACCTGTTAGCTCATTTATCACTATGTTTTACAACACCGGCAAAGAAACTAATTAAATCCCAGCATCATTACACAGAATTCCTTTTAATAGAGATACAATGATGCACTAGAGGCTACAGATTAAACTGCAAATTGTACCCAGAGATTCTGGACAGAAAGTTTTAATTAACACCTTAGCAAGAAGCTACCCACTTAAATAATAACTAACTAGGAAACATCTGCACACTCAAAAACATTGGAGGAAGGGGAGAGTAATGAAAGGAGCACGATGTGAAGTATGGAAATTGTAGTTTCTTTCTATCCACAGCAAAAAGCTGTTGCTGTTCACCAACTGCATTCATTATCCAACATAAATGAGAAGGCAGAACTCTGGCTCCAGATCACTGTTGAAGATATGTGCAGAGGCATGCATAGCAGGTTACAAAGAAAAATAAAAATCTGTGCAGCACCAGCACCAGTGCAGCTGGAGCATCTCCCAGAATACAGCGAGGATTCACACAGCACAAATGAATCCTTAGGAGAAAGAGTACAGGAAGATTTTTATGTTGTTTTGTTCATTGTGGGGGAGAAGGCAGGTGTGTAACTGCCTCGATGAGCATCTTTCTGCTGTGCAGGAACTTCAGTAACAGCACAGAATAAAAAAAGACTGAAAGACTGAATAGCTCAACACCAGTATTCAAAGGAAAGATGACTCTAATAGTGGGAAAACAATAGAAAGTAGTCATTAGTTTCACCTTTTGCCTTGAACATCCCAACCTAGAGTAAGAAGCACACACAAATCCTGCAGTGAATCTGAGCCAAGAAAGTGTTTGCAAATATCTTTCAAATGGACATGTAAAGGAGTAGGCAGCCCCAAAAATGGTGAGTAGTTGCTATGACTATTGAGAAAGTAATCAAAAAGGTAAGACTCTCTAGCAGAATACCTCGGGCTTTGTGTTTAATCTCTTTTTTTCTCATAGTAGTGATTATTCAGTGATCACATATTTTTAGTATCTAAAGAAATTAAAAGTTTGTCAGTGTATCTTTTTCCTTTTCACAGTAGAATTACTGCAAAAAGCAGTAAGTCTGAGTTTGAGCTGGATCTGTTTTAAAGTTAGTTCTCAAAGACTTCTGGAAGAATTTATTACTTTAGAGTGTAGCATTCAAAGAAATTGTCTTTCAGAGCAACTCTAGTAGAATCATCAACATCTTGTTGATTTTTCTGAGTTTTTTTATTGTCTGATTAAATGGAACTAAAGATTCCCATAGTGACAATTAAAGACTTGAAAGAACTGAAGTTGGTGCTCACATTATTAGGTGGTAAAATGCAGCAATGCTGTAAATACCCATTAGCCATTACAGTTCTCATTAATCCCCAAAACCAACTCATTAGTGTCCTTTGGCATGACAGGCAAGTGCAGCAAATGAGATAAATATATCAATCTATTCATTGTGGGCAAAATCGGGGCTTCCATCATCACATTCACACAGTGACAATCAGCTAAATGCTCCTTCTGCAAGAAATGAATGTAAGAGCACCTAGCTGGAGCGTAGAATGATTCATGGTGAAATCACCAAGACATCAAACACTTCCGTTCTACCTTAAGGTAGGTTCATGTGAAGTTCAGGTTGGTATGAACTGTCAGAGCTGTTTAGCCAATGCTAAATTTTATACAACATATTGATTTAACTTAAACCGCTGTAGCTTACAGTTCTTTCACAACTGAGGGCTGCCAGTTTGTGGAATTTGATGGAAGCTTCTGGTTGTGTAAAGAAAACCTCAGTAGATCACCTAAGGGCTGACACATCCAGGTCTGATAAGGCCCTGCTAATAGCACCATTGATGTGATGACTCAAAAATAATTTAGAGACCATAGCCAGGCTAAATGACTGTTCTAGCCATTTGAGACAGATGCGATTACGGCCTCTAAAACTATCCTACCTTATCAGTTTAGGAAAAGTTTGGCAATTCCACAGGTGCAGAAAGCACATTCTCTAGCCCTCTTTATAACGATCAAGACTCTGAACTTCACAGACCTGGTGCATCAGGTTGGTACCACCAACAGCACAAACAAGACTTTTCCTCCTGGTTCCCATGACTGCAAGAAATCCACATGATGGGTGTTTCTGTGTGTGTCTATAAGCTTTTCCTCTGCGCTCAAATGGGAAAGCATAAGTTGGATTTCTGCCATTCTTTGTACAATGGGATCTATTTTAAAGGCATACTGTGGTTTAGAGGACGATTTAAAAATACCATCCACATTTCAGAATGGTCTCCTTTAACTGGATGATCACAATTTCTATCCCTTGTCCACCACCAGAGTCTCTTGCAACAGCAGGGGTTCTAGCAGCACCAGCTTATCACAGGATGAAAGGTAAGTCCTGAATCAAAAGCAAACACGCAGTCATTACAAATCACTTTAACACTATGTACTCCAGCATCAGTAGAAAAAAATTGTTCAAGCAATACTGTGACCTTACTGCCCCCTATTCTGAAGCTTGGAAAATTGCAACACTGCCTGAACCATACATTTGGCAGGTTGAATGAATGGTTCAGCAGGGACAGGAAAGAATTGCCCTGAAGAGGAAATGGCAGTGAAGATGTGGCTTTTCTTAGTTCCCTAAACATTGTCATTCCTGCATGCTATCTGTGTTTCCTGATGTAGAGGATGTTTACTTTATGCAGAAAGTACTCTGGGGAATGAGTTCATTTTTATACAGAGCCAATCATTGTAACTCTTTGGAGAAGAAGGTCAGCAACATCCAAACACAACCAGCTGGACAGGCCCAAGATGCACAGGGCACCTCACTCAAACGCTTTCTATCATACTGGGGTATTTTTCTCTTCTTAAGGCATGGAGAATATATTATATAGTCATTCATACACTAAAGACCTCAGAAAAAGTTCAACACTTGTACATTTTCCCGTATTTGTTTCCTTCTTTCCCCAGTAAATATCTCCTAGCACATCAGCTGCATCTGTCATTTCTTTTTCCTCCAATTCTGTGGGCCCCTTGTCATCATCAGCTCACATGGCCAAAAAGTAACAGCTCAGTACACGCTGCAGCAGAGGCATCATCTGAGAAACTTCACTGAGAATATGCAGGGCTATTTCTCTTGAAATACTGAGTGCTCTACACTTTTAAAGAATTGAGGGTGTCCAGCTACTTAAACAGCAAGAATGGGATTCAAGGTCCATCTTGTGTAACAGAGCAGGATTTTCATACACACATCCACATGCTGGATCTATTTCAATCTATTTCAATTTCCCAGCCAGCTTGTTGGACTCTATCTGGAAACTGATTCCTTTATTCTACTTGCTATTAGAGGAAACAATAAACCCCAATTTAGCTGCTGTTTATTCTTCATGTTCAAACTCAGTTGTTATGAATTCAATTGTTATGAACACAGTGTTATACTAGAGGAGAAGTATCTCAGCTTTATTGAAAATGTCCTTTCAAGTGGAAAAAAAGAACCATCAACAAAACAAACAGCCCTTTCCCCACAAAAAGGATTCAAGTCTCGTGCCCACCTCTTTTATCACAGAATCCTCAACCTCTTAGCAGTGAATGTGAAATAAGTGAACAATCCCAAAACACACGCTGGCGTTTGCTCAGGACACTGTTCACACCCAGGCTGGATGAGTACCAGGACCAGGAGAATATCCCTGAGAGTCAACAGGTGCATTTAATATTGGGATTAATCAGAAAAACATCGGTATTAAGGGGTTATTTCTTTTTAAGTGCATTTCCTTTGAGGTACTTCAGATTTCAATATGGCAATTCTTCCACCCTAGTTTCCTTTTGTCCCAAGCAAATTGCACCAAGTGGAATGACATCGGTATTGTTGATTCTACAGCCAGATATCTGACACAGAGGCTTTACTGATTTCCACAAGTCATGGCAGCCACAACGGCTTTTATACTCACATCTAGCTGTTTTTCATTTTTAAAACTAAAAGAATTTCAGCTTCTGAATAAAATGTCTTTTTTTTAATTCACAAGGTCCAACGTAATTTCTAATAGATAAATCAGTTCTCACACACTATTCTTTCATTTAAAAAAGTCTTAAATTTTAAGTACAACTCAATCCTAATGCACGAGGCTGATTAAGTGAATTAATGCCAAGGTGACTAGAATGCTTGAAAGAATGCATGGTTTGGGGGGGGTGATAATGACATTACATTCCTTTTATAAGTTTTTTTTGTTTTCTGTTTCAGTTATTCCACATAAAGCAAATATCCCTCCCCTCCTCTGCTCCCAGGCTCACATATTTTACCTACGTTTCTTACACAAAAAATTTCTATGACAGTTATTCCATGAGGAGGAACTTCCCAAATAAAGTAAAGCACAAACAAATTGCTTTTCTTATATCAAAACATATTAGGCAGACCTCACAGTCTCTTTGTTGGATTTTGAAGGGGATTTTGGAGGAACAACAAAGCTTAGTTTTTGAGCAAATGTAATTTTGAAAGGTGGAATCACAGCTTATGAAACTCCCCAGAGAATTTTCCTGATGCAAAGCTAAGACGACTTTGTGATAATTTCTTAGGAGCTGGCCTCATTCCAAGTTGGATTTTAAACACAGATTATAAGGCAAACACCATCCCCCCCAAGTATTAAGAAAGAAGAAAATAACAGAATGGGGGCTGCAGAAATGGTGTCTATTGTGGGACAAAAACCTGTCAATCAACCAAGTTGACAGGCATCAGAGATTGACAGACAGGCCCTCTCTCCTGACTTCAGTTATCTGGGGGAATGGGAAAAGTGCCTGCAAGAACAAGTTAAATTGCCAAAGTCATTACCAGTCACCAATTACCAAAGAAAAGATAACAAGGTGTATTTTAGAAAAATCGATGCAACAACATGCATTTCAATAGAGTGAGTTTTTCAGAACTTTAGAAAACAAAATGAACTATTTAGGGAATACATGATGGTTTTTTCATAGAATACCAAGCACTTTACTATGCCAGCAGGCTTTGGAGATTCATCACTATTCTCCCTATATTTTGTATGAAGTCCAAAGGTCAGCCAACAAATATGTCCCTTTGTCTCTTCTTAGTCTTAACCTACAGAAAGAAAGTAATCCCTCTATCCTAATGATTAATTTTAGTTTCTGTGCTTGGAAAAGCTAAATTCCAAACAACATTTTGGTTCACAAGCATATTTATTCTAGTTACAAGAGAAAATTCTATTATGTGTTAATAACTTACTAAGGAAAGACCAAAGGATGTTGATATTTTCTGCCAGATTTGATTTTTGCATTCACCCAGGCTGAAAAGGCCCCTTATGAATTGCGTTGGAGCCCCAGCTGATGACCTTGAGGTGCCCAGCTCCTTATGGTACGTGGCTCTGATCTCCAGAGGGAAAGCCATCTCCGACACTTCGTAATAAAGCTGAACAAATGCCAAAATCAACATCCACTCATCGCACCGAAGAATAGGAAGATATCAATCATGAAAATGCTTTCTACTGATATTTTTTCTTAATTTTCATTAGACCTTAGGTGCAGCATAGACTGATTTCCACTGGCATGCCTGCACAGTGCCTTTGGAGGCAAGTTTGCTTACAGGGAGCGCTCAAAGCAGCCACACTTCAGTTCAGAACATTCAGTAGTCCTTAGCTTCAAGGGGACCCATATTTGCCAGCACATTTCAGACTTGCAGCACAGCCTTTGCCAACACTTGAGACTTATTTGGAGGATCTTCATCTACGCTCTTGTTCCTCTGCAGTCTCCATACCCAGGCAGGCTGACATCTGACTTATATACCTCTGCCCTCCTGCAGAGCCCTCACACCAGACAATTTGATTGAATCAAAACTATTTCCATACAATTATAAAACATAACAGACCACAGCAAAAATTGTAAAACCTCCAAAGCAGCTCAAAGCTAATTAATTTCTATTACTTGTGAAAGAAGAACCACTTAACGTGCCTTTTCTTATTTAAATTACCATTGACAGCACCTGGGGTTTTTTTGTTGTTTTCTTTTTTTACTCTTGGGAACTCCTGTTACAATACTACTTAAATTCTGTATGACTGTAGAATTTATGAAGATAAGGCAATTACCATTACAAAAACAATCCCAGGTTACAATTTATGGCGAAAAGAAGAGAGTTACGATGTTCTGTTAAATCATTCAGTGACGCATTACATACTTGGTTAAAACTTCTAGTTGTTAAAATTCAGGGCTAATTGGTGCCATTGCATTCAGTAATTAATTATTTTGTTTCATTTATGGATACTTCATCTATATATTTTTAAGTCATAATGCAACTTAATAAACAGCAAATGTACCAAGCCCTGTAGCAACCAGGCAAGCAATATAAATGACCAACAGGAGAAAGCACAATTCCATTAAACTTTGATTTCCACTCACAGCAATGGCAGAGTTAAACCTGTAACCAGAACCAGCTTCTGACTGAGAAGTCTAACCCTGTCCAGCAAGAGTTGGTTGCTGGCAGAGAACGATTGTGAGTGCGGCCTCAGTTAGAGGGGAAGTTTCCTTGGTGTTTTGTACCAAAAAATCACTCCAAGAGCTCAACAAAAATTATAAACCGTGGAAAATTCCGTCTAAAACTTGTGATTGGAGGTGTCTGAACTGCAGCACTGCCTTGTCTGGAAGAACCATGCGATACAGAAGGAACAAGGGAATAATCTGTTCTGCACTGGGGACCTACCTGAAGCACCTCACATTAATATATGCCTGATTGGGGTACACAATTTTATATTGCCTTTATTGGCATATACAGAGCTTTACATTTTCCAAGACCATCTTGTCTGCCACCTGCTTTTCAAATATGCGGTGAAGGAAAATACCCATTATCTCCAGTAAAGATTTAGATGTTAAGAAACTAATATCATAACATTTTTTTAGTTTAAAATTGATTACATTCTACTGGATGTTTTTGACTTTCCCCATGGTTCAGGCTCACATTTCAAAGCTACCTGATCTCTCTGTAGGATGTCTCTGTGAATATTTATTAACAAGACTGCAGGAATTACCCTCCATATTAATCATCTGTCAAAAAAAATGAAGGCCAGCAAGCAACCCACTCCAAATGTGGAGCACTCAATATATTTGCTTTTCTTAATTAATTTAGGAATTTCTAAGTCAACTTTCCCCAGCAGTAATTAATAAGAAGCTTGTCCATTCCTCTTTAATGCAAAGATCACAAAAAGAGAGCCTGTAAGACAGGGAGTCTAGACCAAAGTACAGTGTGTCCATCTCTCACGTGCTGAGACAACTAACTTCGGTTAAAATTAATAATATTTCACAATTGCTGTCAATGTACAGCTTATCTTAGGCAATGCAATTAAAACAAAAATGTTACCAGTTAATTTCTGCTATTTTTTTCTATTGCAATAAAGACTCAGTCTGGACCATGATAAATACTGTATGTCCTGCAAATCCAGATGGAAAGGAAGATAAATAAAGAGAATCCAAACAAACAAAACCCTTAAACCCCTCAACTAACATACAAGATAACCACTAGATTCACTCTCCAAGATGAGTCTTGCAGGGCAGAAGAAGTTAATGTTGGAATTTCAGATTTAATCCATTCCTAAGCAGGAAGAGCAATCACTTTGGCCTTAACCTCAGCTTTGAAAACACTGTTCTGCATACATGCTGTTTCAACATTTCTGGGTTGCAATTCAGCATCAAATAATCAATATTCAAGCCTGTTCCCCTTGCAGCCTCCCTGACACACCAGACTGAATTCCACCTTCTACAAGAGCGCTGACACCATTTGAAATTGAAGAACAAATTTTGCATATCTCCATGTCTCAAAGAACATTTTTATGCAATGCAGATGATACGTTATGAATTTTTGCAAGTCCCTGGTATATGCGCACCAGTTTCCATTCTCTCAGCTTCTGCCACCACTTCCTGTGTTTCCCAAACAGGAATGCAGCGCTGCAAATGCTACACACAAAAATTCAGAATCTGATAGAATTCGCCATGTCAAGGAACATTTGTGTGGTTAAAGTAATAGTCTCTGTATTGTAGTTTTAGCAGAATTTTTGAGAAGATTTTCTGCATTTTTGGTGCAGCAGAGATGCCCCAATCAGAAATCCAAATATTTTCTGCTTTTTAAAAACTGATTTCTGGTACAACGATAGATTTACCATCTTTTTTATAGCTGGCATGTACTGGGGGCAATCTGCAAATATAATTCCATGAAAAGGTATTTTGTCTTCATTCAGATAAGCTCTCTGTTATCTAGAACATTGCTATAATGCCTAAACCTTGACTGGGAGTTCATTAGCAAAATTTCCGCTTAACAGGGACATGTTTGAAAATATATTTAGACAGGTATAAAAGAGATGAGATTTATCATCTCTGTTTTTTCAATAAAAACTTCTCCAACATACTCAGAAAATGAACTATAAGAGAGTAAGATTTATTCTATTTTACCACAAAATCCTACTTCAAAATTTTCAGGACTTTTCATGTCCTCATTTTGTGAAAATAGTGCGTTTCCCAGATAATAGAAATTACAAACTAAATGTCCCAATTAAACATGGCAAAAATCAAGCTTTACAGGGAGAATCTAGTGTGAGAGAGGTGCAGTGGCAATTACATTTTCTGTGTTCATTGAGCACATAAAGAGCCTAGAAAAAAAAACCAACAAGACAAGGCTATCCTGTAGCTTCCTCCAGAGATGTACCTAAAGCTGCATTTTCTCCCACCCACTTGGGTTTTTTCTGGAAATATCTGCGATAGTTTCCTGAACTGTGTGACAAAATTAATCAGATTCTTTTTAGAGTGAAAGAAAAACTGGAGGACGCAGGTACCTTTTGTGCAGGTGCATGTCTGCACCTAAACCTGCACCAGATGTCCCAGTCTGGGCTGACTCCGGCTCCCACTCAGCCAACTCAGTCTTTTTAAACACCACAGGTCTCTGACCAGCTGCTCACAGCCATCCTCAGCCTTCTTGCGGAGGACAAACCCAGCTCAGCGTGGTCAAGTCAATGTGTTGGCAATTACCAGTTTTTCTTGCCACAAACAAAACTTGGACAGCGTCAGTGACCAGTGCTGCGCTATCTGCAGAATATTCCATTTGGTACCCACCGTTTTCTAAAAATGACAAAAATTCCCGTATGTCATTCCAGCTGAGTGGAGAACCACTGTAAGTCTTTGCACAGCGGTGCGTAACTCAAGGTTTGTGACTACTCTACCCTTTCTCATTGCAGGAGCTCCTGCGTGTGTGGCGCTGCCCCATGGCTCCCCTCAGCAGTACAGAAATAGTTAAGGTCACAACAGAGTGCTGCTATGTAAAGGAGAAATTTCCCTGTCCTTGCCTAAGTGAATGTCTGGGATTAAACTGACAGCCCACCTTAGTGATGGTGGAATAATTGGTTGTTCAGCTCTGTCCTTGTCAAGCTCTGACAGTTCTGCAGATGTCCTGCTCGGCTCTCCAAAGGTTAGCCTCAGCTGAAGCTGGTGTTCATTAATCATTCCTTCCTGACAGGACTCCGAGCAGCCCACATCTGCCACTCTGTCCCCCTCAATCCCTGATGCACCCAGCTTGTGTGTAATCACTGATGGTTTTTTTAACAGGATACCTGATAAGGGAATCTGCATTTAACTGTGAGACTCACGGGTGTCGCCCTCTTTCTTGGGAATTCTTTCAGCAAGGGACAAGTAACATGAGTTTGGTGTCTTTGTTCAAGGCAGGCTTGTACAAAATGGGGGAAGAGTGGGCTGGGTGGGCGCACAGGAAGTACACAGCATCACATTCCTTTTAGAGTGTCTCTGCTGCCTTCACATAATCTTCAGTCTCGTACCACAATCACACTGAAGATGGAAGGATGTGGTATTTACCAACCTTGCATGGGCACTTGGTGCCTCCCTATAGCTCCTGAGTTGGAAGAAGTGGAAAAAACCCCACCATGAACAGCTGGGGAAAGAAAAGTCCCAATGTACTCCTCTGATCTTGTAGTTTTTTCCAGCCACTGGGTCTCTCTGGACTATAACATTTGCTTTACTGTCTCTCTGTGGAGACAGTGATTGAAAAATTCCAACACCAGCCCTGATTTAACCCAGAAGAACTGGCTAATTTTCCAAAGTTCACGCAGGACTAATTTCTGGAGTATTCTGGCTGCTTTTACCAGAACCTGTAAGTGTCCCTCATTGAGTAGTATGCGCCTTAGAAAAACGAGAGAACTACTAAGATAACTCCCAGCAATTTCAAATGTACACCAGAATTTCAAGTACATCCCAGAATAAACTGTACGTTTTGCAGTTCGACAAAACTACAAATATATTACTGATGTCTCTTGAGTAAATTGGAATAACCATCAGCACATAGACTACCAGTGTACTATAGCTGCCAAGACTGTGTAAGAAATGGAATAATTGCCCACTTCAAAATCTTATTACAAGATTGCCCACTGACTTTTCTTAGCCTGCTGGTGTTCATATGTGAGCATTGCAGGAATCATCATTTCAAATAATTGATTAACTGTCGAGTCTACAAAGTTTAAAAAGGAACAAACAAGGACATTAAGTGATTAGCATTCTTCCATTTAATTTGCAAATCCTGTCTTCACAGCTAAAAAGCCAAATGCCTCAGGCTACATCTCGAGCACACAGATCCCAACAAGCTTGACAGTAAAAAGAAGGTGCTACAGAGGCACATAACTGACACGCCGGATTAAAGCAATCAGGACATTGACCATTAATCACGGCTGAAGGCTTCACAGCTCTCTCCGAGGATGGCAGTGGGCCTGTTCTAGAAGGCACCAGCAGGGATGCTGAATTTCAAACTGCTGAGCCAGCCCACCAATGTGATTTGGTCAACACGAGCCATTAAAGCTGCAAACCTTCCGTTAACTCAAATAAACCTTGGATTTAGGTGAAAAGAGGAAAATCTAATGGACTGCCTTGCAAGTTCCACAACACTGTCTTTACTGAGGAAGCCTAAATAATCAAACCAAGTCTACATGATGTACTTTTAAGCAGAGTCCTCATTGTGTACAGCTCTCCTCCCATTGCTCAGCTGACAATGATACTTCGTGGTGCTGCCTCCAATGGATATATCCCATTCAACAAAATCTGAACAGCAGGAAAAGGTAGAACCACTTGCAAACCATTCTGATTCTCTGCAGGATTGAGAGTGCTTGTCAGTCAGAAAGGTGTTTGCTCCATGGTTGAATGGCACAAAACATGTGAAAACAATGAAGTTCTGATGCCTTGGGAAGGCTGACCTGGAACAGAGACTGGACAGAGCTAGAGAATAAAGTAGATATTTATTATCTATTTTAAGGGTACACCTTGGGCAGGACAAGAGCCTGGCCAGGGCTACACCCAAGGTGGACCCACAATGGACAGCCAGTCACGAGGTCTCACACTTCTGTAAGTTTTGGTCCATTTGCATATTGGGGTTTAATTGTCCAGTTACTGCTTCAGATTATGAAGTCCCATCCTTCTTGTTTTCTCTCTGCAGTCCACCCTTGTTTGTGCTTTTGGGCTGAAAGTTGTCCTTGGTGTCCATCAGGAGAAGGATTTGTTTTGTGTCCCTGCTGTGTGCAGAGCTGAGTGACACTGAGTGTGAGCTCAGAGCTGCACCCCTGGGCAGCACAGAACCTGAAATACAGGAAAGCTCAAACTTAAGGCATCAGTCCCATCAGCCATGTCAACAACCTCATTGTTGGGGACTGCACCAGGGCACATAAAAGAAGCTTACAGGACAAGGGATTAAAACACTGAAATGGATGAGGACCAATTCCATTGCTTTATGAATATTTTCTCATTCCTACCATCTCTATACATTGCAGTAGTACCCAGTTAATGAATCACTCATGCAAAACTAAAAGTTGGGAAATGACTGCTACTTTGAGAACAACTTTGAAACCAAAGAAATAGATCCAGTAGAATATGGCTACAATTATGTCTATAATCATTAAGCCACAGTCAGATTTAAACAGTTCATTATGATCTATGTGCAGGTATAACCAAAAGACCTCCTCCTAACAAAGGATGTACAACCTACCTCTCTGCTTTTCCTTGAATCTACTCTTCAATCAGTATTAATGATCAAATGATTAAATTAGTAAGACATTTTTGAGTCAGTAGAAACTACATTTTGATCATGCTTTAACAAGGCTTCTACAGGCTACTACATTACTTGAGCAGATGCATTAGATTTTCTAGTATTCCAGCATAAAATATTGTCATTTATTCCTGTATTCTCAAAGGCAGATGCAGAAAACAAGGAACATTATCTCGTTTTGAAAACTAGCCTTGTCCTTGTCTGCTTCCTCTATTTATGCTCCCTTGCCTCACCACACACTTCACTTACCAGAAAAATGGTCTTGCAATACTCACATACCTGAAGAAATCTTTAAGATACTTTGACTACAGACAAGTAGACATACGCGTACTGTGACTTTTTTTACTGTGCTCCCTCTGCTGGCTCTGAAAAAAATCACTGGTGGGAAAAGTTTCCAGAACTTCCCTGATACCTGTGCTTACCAACGCACAAAAGCTGAACATCGAAAATGCCCCAATATTTTGGTTTAAAGTTCCTTAAATTCAAATAAAGAGATTTCTGTGTTTTTACAAAGATAAAGAAGGACAATACCAAGAGCAAAGTGCTACCTAAAACTTAGGAAAACTACAAATAACTGGGGAAACCACACTCTCTTGCACAGCAGCAGAAAGTTGCTTCACGGAGGGCAAAGATTTAAGACAGCCCAGCCTGCAGGAGAGACTCCTGTGGCACTCAGCATCTCTGTATAGGTGGAGCTGTATGGATAAACACTCCAAAAGATGTTAAGTGAAGAAAAGGGAAAAACTAATATTTGTTTGATATGGTATCCCTTTAAACATTAAGTGTATGGCCTGTGGAAAGGCACATTATGAAAAAGTAGACAGTGACATTGCCAGCAATACAATTAAAATCACTGTGTTGCAAGTAAAAGATAAAATCTTCTCTTATGTCCTATATCTACATTTTATCCTTTACCCAGTCTTTCTATCCTCTGAAAATATGTGCAGGCCTGTAAAAATAAAATAAAACATGCTGGTATGACAGTTCTTTAGGCAGTGACAACAGCCTTTTCTCCATATACTGGCAGGACCTGGCGCGTTTAGGCATATACCATACTGTCACAAAATAAATAACATTTGGCCAAAGACTCATTTCAATGCAAAATGCCATATTAGGGTCATGAGAATGAGTAAACTTGCCATACTTAAAAAGCTGTTTCCTTGCTGGTAAATACAATTAAAATTTTAAGTCCATTTCGAGAAATCAGACATCAGGAATATGAAAACGTAAATACTTCTTTGTGGGGATGTGGGGTTTTTCCCTCTTTAGTAAAAATGGCAGCTTCACAGTGCCCTCCCCTTTGTTCCACTTGCACTTGGTTATATAGAAAGGCACCAGAGCCCTCATGAAGAGCTGTGACATATTTTGGTGATCACATACACTACCCTCAAATGTCCCAAAGCATCAGCCGAGAGAATTCAAATCACATCTGCGCAGCTGAACTGCAGAACATGAACCCAGTTTCTCAAAACACACAAACCATAGAGCAGCAAGCATCATGAGCATTTTGTGTTGAAAGCAATCCACTATTAACTAGGTTTTATAATGTATTTTATTATCACCTCAGCTCCTCCATACAGGCAAATTCAAGGACAGCAGCCTGATCTACTTTAGACCATTTCAGAGCAGTCATCTGCTGGACAGCAGCCACCTCTTTCCACCTATATTAAACTTTGATTCTGTGTTTTATTGAAAGTTCAGCCTGGGTTGGGGTACTGAGGTTGTGAATTTTTGGGACCCTACCCATTCCAGAGTAATGAGATCGCTTTTTTTTTTTTCCTTTTTGCTTTTTTTTTTTTGCAATTTATTGTTGATATGGTGACTAAAACCCAAGAGAATTTGCAAATTTTTACCGATATGCATTGCTAAAACCTGCAAATCTGCTTCTTGTGTTGAATGACAGATTTTTTTTCTTTCCAGACAAGTCCTCTGTTTTGCAAGTTTTTTTATAGCTTCTAATATGAGACCTGGTCACTGATTGTCTATGAAAATAAACCTGATCTGACATTCAAAGAGGGATTAGACATAATCCAAATTACAGTTTTTTGGATGGCTATCTAACATCTTGTCTATGTAAAAATGTCATATGTTAAATGCCTTGGAAACCATGACAACACCAGCTCTCTAGAGCTCACACAAGCTCAATCAAGCCATAATCAAGGATTTCCTTACATGATTGTCTATTATCTCCTTCTCAGTCAGAGATGCACATTAAAGGAGTGAAAAGATCAGAGTGGAATCACCATTAATTACATGCTGGACTAGACCTGTCTTCCTGGAAGAGCTGTCAAAAAGAATTTGGAGTACCTGTAGGACATTCAGAGTAGTCCTCTGTCGATTCTGCACAAAGGGTAAAACCAAAGTAAAGAAGATTAGCACAAGTCAGGGTTACTGAAAATATATTAAGTTCTTCATATTTGATAAAAGGGAAAGCCTATTCAACTCTGTGAACACAGATGCATTCCATAATGCCTCTTATGTCCTTCTAATGATGAGAAGGAGCAATTACAGCAAAACTGAAATGTGCTTATGATGAAAAACAACATTTTAGACTAGATCATTCCTGAGTATATTTATTAGAATAAAGGCTTGTTAGAAGAAGTGCAGTCATTTTAAGCCTGTACTAAAGGGAAGTCAATTTTTTTCTTTGTAAGGCTGTTTGAAAAGGCACAAGCTTCTTTAGTTTTATTCTTTAGGTCCTGAAACAATTCAAGTCAAGAAAGAGTTCTATAAATACCTGCTTTTTCCTATGTCCAAAGAGAAAAATAAAATAATTTTTAAAAAATTTAAAAACCACCATACCATGTGATGTATACAGCCAAAGAAAGTCACACAAGAAGAAATAAATAAACATTAACAAGCAAATGCAAAGAGCATGTAAATTACTCATGGATTTTTCATGAGGTGAAAAAGAAATTTGTCAAATTTTTTGCAAGGAAATGTTCACTGTAATTATAGCTATTGGCAGGCAGTGAAACCAGTAACTTGGACTGACGATTTCTGAGCTTTTCAGCATATCCTTCCCATGATCTCAAGAAAAAAAAGGCTTTTTACTGGATTTGCAAAGGCACATGTTTTGTTCAGGGCGCAGTCGGGGCACTGGACTATGACTCTAAGTCAACATTTTACCCCTGTTGAAGCCATAGCCTCAGAGCCTGGATCACCTGGCAATTTTCTTTCTTTGTAATCTACGCTCTGCTCTCCCAAGGAAGTAAAGATTTCAGCAGGGTTTTGCTTCCTTTTTGCCACATTGTAGTGCAAACAAGTAAAAATTCCATTATTAAAGAGCCACTGCAGCCCTTTTCTGTGTTTGATTTTCCCAACCTGTTCAGGTGCCCCATGCTCTTGGTTTGTCTGTACCAGGTAGCAGTGCAAGGGACATCAGGACACAATTTATCGCTTGAAGTGATATCCTGAAGGGCAGCACACCTCCAGATGAAAGTGGGCCACAAACAAGCCCTCATCGTGTCTTCCAAGAAACCAGGAATAGGAAATCAGAGTAGAGTCTGGCAGCACATGGACCTGACATTTGTCTGTTTCTACATTGTTCCATTTTTTCCTCAATGATGCCCATGCTGGAGAGCATTTAAATTAAAATTTTAGTTTGAATGGTATTAAAATTAAGTTTAAAAATAATAAAATTAATCAAAATGAAATAAAACAAGTATTTTAATCAATACTTGCTAGGTTTCAAGTTTCTCCATAAAAACAACACATCCTGACACAGGGATTTATGTACCGTGAGTACCATACACTGACACCAATAGCCACAAGCTTTCCTGTCTATATGCATAGAGCTGCCCCCAAACTAGTCAGGGTGTTGAAGTAAAATGAATTTTTTAGCTTCTCCTGAACTGACTGTAAAAAGCTACCAGGTATGAACAAAAATTCCAGTTCCACATCTAATATTACGGACTCATTGTGATAAAATAATTACAGCACTGTCTCACTTCAGATATTTTACCCATTAAATGGAGTAAGAATAAAGTGCACATAATAGCAAAAGAAAAAAACACATTCTTTTTACTAGGAACAATCTGTTTTACATCTCATATCCTAGAAACCTCACTGCAGGCACCAGATACATGTCAGATTTTTATTTTCAATGCTACAAAACACTAAGCATTTTATAATAATTTATTTACAAAAATAATATCATTCAGGGTAATGATTATTCTAAGTGATTCATTTGGTCTGTACTGAAACCCTTAAAACTCAAAAAAAAATCCAAGAAACCCTCAAACTTTCATCCCCAGGTGAAAGTCCTAACTCTGTTAAAGTTTGTGCTTCAGAGGGTGTATTTTGCCACTCCAGAAATGCTGTGTTAATGTTCACAAGTCCTTCTACACAGCAACGAGGCAGACAGACAACAACCCCTGCCTCCCACATCTGAGCAAAATGCTGCCAGTCTTGTTCTGTTCATATGAAAAACAGTCTTGTAGCAAAACTTCAGAAGAGATTGCATCAATCCTTTCCTTATCCTGTTCATCCACTGATTAAACTAATCAAATTTATGCTTCTGCTTCCAGAAGTTTTCCTGGTTTTGTGGATTCTTTTCAGCCCCTTCGCCTTAAATTTTTCCTGTCCCAAAACCTCGTTCCCCATCTACCTACTCTAAACAAGCAAAAAAAGCTTTTTTTTCCCCTTCTAGAATTTCCTCTCCACGGGCACGCCGATGAGATCAGGCATTTGAGGAGGAACAGAAGCTAATTGTTATCTCACATTCCTCTGCCATTTAAATCCCCGGAGGGTGACCAGGGGAACGAGGAGACTTCTGCCCCCAGACCCCACAGAGCGCAGCTGGGGGTACCGTGTGCTCTCCTGCTCCTCTGCAAGGTATTGCCCAGCAAAAACAGCAGCAGAGCACAGAACAACAAACGGGAGAAAAAGAGCAGCTTTCCCACAAAGCTGGAAAAGAAAAAGCCTCCTAAATATTTGCAGTTTGTGACAAACAAAGTGGATAGCGCGTCGTAACTGAAAAAAAAAAGTTTCTTGCTTCTCAGCCAGAACCCTGGTCGCCAGCTGAGTTCAGCACAGTGCAAGTTTGTGCACATCAACATGGAAAAGAAATAGTTGCTAACAGAAAAACAAAACTGCCTGCCATGAGTATTGACTTAATGTGTCAAAAATTGGCTTTGTGGGTGCAGATTTAGCACTCTTCTTAATGGGAAAGGCAAGCTTCAGAGTTGTTTGGCATGATCAGAAGGACATACCTGCAGGGAGCTTTTTGAAAAAGAAAGAGAAGGCGCTGACACTCAGTGATGCTTTTCTGAGAGGAATAATTGGGCTGTAGCTAGGCTCCTCAAAATGCATTTATCCATAGGTGAAGAGTTGAGAGGAAAGACTATATCTAGAAACCTGAATAAATATTTTCATAATTACAAAATATATCAACAAATAGATCTGCTGCTCCTCTGGGAACATACTGGGAATCCCTGCTACATTTCCCCCATTTTTAAATAAAAACCTGAACTTTTGCCTTATTAGATGATAATCTAACCAAAAACTATTACTACAAAAATCTGTTACAAAAACTGAACTAAAATAAACCAATAAAACGGTCACCTTGGGTGAAAACCCCCTGTCTGACACTCTGAGGATTTTATAACCACTAACTGGAGAAATTTCAAAGCCTTATACAGATAAAGCACTACATTAATTTAGAGAGTTGCATCGCTCACATTGATCAGCTCATGAAAACGCCCCCAAAGAAACTTCTCAATGCTTACATCAAGCTGATGATCAGGCAGTTCATTGTACAACTTGTCAGGTTTTAAATGGCACTGCCAGGGCTTCAAACTGACAGGAATCAACCCAAGTCAGAAGCTGCATTCATAAATGTGAGTAAAAAGAAGCAATTTCAGGCAGCACTGGGTTTCTCTGAGGGTGGAGTGACACGGTGCAGAACTGCATCACAGAATTGTTCTTTATCCTGGCAAGAACTCTCAGGGCATTTTCAGAATGAAATAGCACTGAATATGAGCAGGAAACCTGGTGGTACTGCTACATAAGCACACTTACTATGGTTTAAATAAATAATCACACATTCTATGCACTGCGAACTGGGCATCAAAGTGGTGCTGGCTGCTGACCATGCTGCCACAAATTTCAATTCTTATCACAGTTTCATGCTGATGATGCCATAGAACACATTTTCCTACAGAATATCGACTGAATAACAACTTTTACTTAGAGCATGATCTGCCGAACTTGCAGCACAGGTGTTCTCACGGCAGCCGGCTGCACAGGAGCTGCAAGGTAACTGCTGCTGCATGCTTTCCCCTAGCATAGAAAGTTGTGGGGTTTATGCTTGGTTTAACTAATTATCAAGTGAAAAATTCACCTCAGTGCTCTGGAGTTCAGTCTTCCAAAGATGAAGCCTGTGACAAGAAATGTGTCCCTAACGAAAGCAGAAGAAAGGAAAAATATAGAGAAAAATATCATTAGGTCCCCATAAGGTTCCATTTGCATGGGCCTACAAATGAAGAAAGAGCAGGGATTTATAGAAGGGTTTGCTAAAACTTTCAGGGATGCATCCTTTTAAGTTTAAGCCCATACCTGTCCCCACAAACATCACCACTTCTTGTCATACAGACTCCGGCAAGCTCCCCCCACACCAACGGCGGAGAAAACTCCACGAGAAAACTCCCGGACTGCAGGAGCATCTCCAGACAAATCCTTCTCAGGGAAGGCTTAGCTTTGGTTAAAATCCCGAGTGCAGGGATGACAAGTGTGCTGGAAGGTGGGCCAAGCCTTCCCCCAGCACTTTCCTGGCAGCGCTACGCTGCCCGCTCGGCTCCTCCTGTTCTCAGGAGCTGCTCGAGTGGCCAGAGCTGGCAGTAATTGCTGTTGACATTGTTCAGAGCCTTGCCTCACTGCCAGGGACAAACCTTTCATTCATGAAGAAGTGCTTGTTAGGCCAGTGCTGGACTCCAAACCCACTTAATTAAATTGGAAAAAAAAAAAAAAAAAAAAAAAGAGAAAAAAATAAAAGCAGTTGCTTGGTTCTGGTGGGAAATTTGCACACAAAGGCCGGTGTCTGAGCTGTTCCCCCACTATTGTGTCTCTCAAACAGTTTTGCAACACCACAGGATCTCTCTCCTCCATCCCTTTCCTTCCAGCCACTGCAGTGGTGACCCTCATTAAGAGCCCAGTTCGTTACGGGATGTTTTCCCCATGATTCACTAACTGCGCCTTTCTCCTCATCAATCAAGGGCTCACAAGTGCTCTGCAAGCACTCTCCAAGGGCCGATGGCTTCGAGAATTTCCGAAGTAAAACGTGTAAACAGGTACACAGAACAAGCCTCCTTTGAGCGGTTATGTAAACACTCCCAGCGCAAGGAAAAAAACCCCCCAAGATGAAACTGCCAAGTCAGACTCATGGAATTGTGCTGGAATTCTCCTTTCTGCAGACACCTCCTGGGCAGCGCTGGGTGAGAGAGCCCCGAGAGCGATGGCAAACACAGGGCAGGGCTGGGGGGTGCAGGGATCAACAAACGAGCCCGCTTGGTGAAGAGGGCGCCAAGAAATGGAGAAAGAACCGAACACAAAACTCCAGCAGATTCGGCTTCGCCCTCATCTGGCAATTTTTGGTCTTTGCTTGGCTTTCAAATTAGCACCATCTCTTTGCTGTTGTTTGGGTTAGGTTTTTTTCCTTGTTTATTTATTTATCAATTTAATTTTAATCCTTTGTGCAGGTCTGACTTACACAAAAAAAAAAAAAACCCACACAAATTGACAGTATTAATAACAGATTGCGACAGCATTTCAGAGAAAAGCACACGGAAAGTATCACTAACTGCAAATGTTGTTCTGCCTCTGCACGTAATATCCCTTTCTGTGTGAAAAACAACAGTCTGTTCTATGCTAACAAATCATCACTGAATAATTTTTCTTTTATATGGTAAGAAATGTTCAGAGTAAAATTACCTGAATCTGAATGACAGCTACCTTCAGTTGTTTCTACATAATTGTCTACTATAATTCAACATTGATTTACATAAAGCAAAATGTTTTGTGATACGTAGGAAATTAATAGGAACAATACCATCACATTTTTTGATATTTCACAGAGTCAAACATTGAGAAGTTAATTAAGATGGTAAAGCTTGGAGGCAAAGAAAAACTTCAATCTGTCCCTCAATCTACAGCAGCCTCTTGCTAGATGTGTTTATCTTCTTGTTTCTATCCTTACAAAATCCTTGATGTCTTCTAGGGAAAAAAAAATACAGATAAAATTAAATTTATCTGCACATAAATACTTCTTGTCACACCACTTGAGGCATCATTAAGTAAACACTTAGGTGATATGAGCACAGGCACCTTTGATACTCAAATACTTTGCAAGTGTATCCCTTGTCCTACAACTCACAAGATGCTGAACTGAAAATTGCTTTTGCACCTGTGATTTCTGCTTGTCACAAAAGACATGAGGCCCTACTTGTGTTATCAGCCCTTTAGATTTCAAAACATCAATATTTCAGAATCTTTTGCAGTACATGATAAAGCTCCTGTCTCTCAATAACAAATGGAATGGCAGTGCCATGCAGTGGGTTCTCTTTTTTCAGTGCTTTTCTGGCACCTGTCAACAACAACAACAAAAAAGGAGCAGCACTGGAAAATTATTGGGGAAGTATATTTATTGTGGTACAGTGTATTTGTGTAAATATTAAGGTGGCTGATAAGACTGAGGTTCTCAGAAACTCAAATTTATATCCTGGATTGTGTTTTTTCTTCTAACACAGACATAAAAATATGATGCTTCTATTTATTTGTGTTTGTATTCAAAATGTTGTTTAATATTGTCAAAAGTCAACAAATCTGAAAATTTTATGTCACAGAAAATCTGAAATTAAGTGTGATTATTCACTGTCTACACTTGAAGTTTCTATTGCTTTTTAAAAACAGTTTAAATACATAATAATAATGAAACAAGTACTCTTGATAGTTTGGTATCTTTCCCCTTGGCCTTGCTTTATGCCCCATGCAGGAAAACAGTAATTCTCAAGAGTAAATGTAAGAAATCAGAAATCACATTTTTTGACTCTAATTGAATCATTATTTTAAAAAAAAAGGAACCGTTTGTTCTACTCCTTTTTACATAACTCTTTCTGGCTTCACATCTGAACTCTTTAGTTTATGAACATCGGAATATAATTTCCATCTGGCTAATTTTGTACTCTCCTAAAATGAACTAGAAGACACGATGTGTACCCAAACCCAAGGTTATCAGAATCTAAGATCAGAAATTATCTTTTAGAATGAATATTTGAGATTACCCCTTTGTAACCTGTAAATCAAGGAAACATTTTCAAACAATAAAACTCTGGAAATGGTTTTGCATCTCATTTCTTGTGCTGTAAGCGACCAAAATCTGCTTTTTACATGTAGAGCCATCACTCAAATCTCAGTTCTACTTCACTTTGGTTTGCAAAAAATTCCACAAATACAATAATATTTTTCAGACAGTGAGAACTAAGTAGAAAAATACATAGACTTGTAAACCTACACGAGGGTCCATTGCTTACCACACGGCTCCTCCACTTTCTCATAAGAGAACAAGGATTGTCCAAAGGTGCCTGAAGTTCCCAAAGTCACTTCTAAGTGGCATTTCAATAGACCTTTGACCACGTTCCAAGGCAGCGTGTTGGTGAAGTGTTTATTACATTCTGATCAATGGAAAGACTATTAGTCACTCTAATAATTGATTATAACAGCTCCCTCCACAGGGATGGATGGCAACCTTTGCCACTGCAGGTTCTAAATATAACAGTTTGGGGTACTTAAAAAGTATGCTTCCATTAAATACCTAGCAAAATGGACTGCATGTTCCATACTTCGTAAATGAATACTTCAATTTTGATAATACCAGTTTTCAGGTGTTCAGCAAAAAGGGAGGTAAATAGGCTTTATGTGACTCTGCTGCAGAACTGAATCCATTAAAATGGAGTAATGTTCTTCCTTGACTCTTAATTAAAACTGAATAGAGTTTAAATTATTAGTTTATGCCTCGTCTTTTTTACTTATGATTCATGTATGTTCAGAAGAGGCTGGAAGCATTAATTTGTCCATCAGTCCTACTCTACATCTCAGCCAAAGCAGACTAAGTACACAGACACAAAACATCACCCTCTATTACCAGAAACAAATGAGGCTGTGAATATCCAGGTACGTTGGGATTTACTGAGGCTATTAATTATCACTCTGTAGCATATTGCACATATTACAGTATATTACAAAATCATGGAGGTTTCAATATAGAAACCGCTTTTTAATCAAGATAAAAATATACGTCTTACTGTAAGATCAATGTCCAATTCACAGATCCAAGAGTTAAAACTAACCACTGTAAAATATACTTTTTTTTTATGCTGAACTGAAAACCCTTGGAAATCTCTGTGAAGAATTTCAATGCTCAGAGAATCCTGGAAGGAGCTTTGTACAATCTCATAGTGCACAAATGACAATTTGCAACAGCTCGTGCAGGACCCTTCAGAAAAAGAACACACACAAGTGCCAAACTCTCAGAGAACCAAATTTAAACCTTATCCTATTAAAACAAAAGTAGCCTGGATAACAGGAGGATGATAAAAACAGAGTGCAGGATACCTCAAGTCCAATCCAAATTTCAAACCCATCTTTTACTAAAACGTAAAAAAAATTTGAATTTTTTTTTCTCTTCCTCACTTGAAACTTGCTGTGAAATGTAGACAGAATTATATACCTCAAAGGTCAAATGCATTTTGCGGGGAAAAGAGGAGGCCAAAAATACCAAACTGTTTTGACGAGAACATTTTTGTAGTAAAAATTACTTAGGGTCCATGAAAAATATGTTACTTAAAGAGTATACATTTATTTTTTTAAAGTGTGCCTGTGAATATCTGTGTGCCTGTCTGTCTCTAGGAGGAAAAACGCCTTCCTATGACAATTCAGAGAAAGATAAAGAGTCCAGTCATATCCCTTATTATTCAGTTATATCCCTTATATCCCTTATTGTGACTTGCTCTCTGAGGAGTTTGGGAATCTCAAACTGCTAATTACAGCATTTTTATGCAAAACCGGCTTCCTATCTACCCACACTATGTAGAATTTCCAGAAACCAGATGAGATATACTCTCATATCTTTAAAGTGTTTGGCTGGTAGTGACCTTAAAAACAGAAGTTGTGGTCTTTATAAAACAAAACAAACCCCAAATTGTCACATTACTAATAAAAAAATCTTTTGCCCATGGTCCTTAACAATATGATAATTTATTTAAGACAGATACAGTCCTGAAAGTGACCCACTTAAAATTATTAAAAAAGACATGGTGTTAAGTTTTGCTGTCCATGAAACAAGCAATGGCTTTTGAATATGCAGACTCTTCAGATGTAATTAATACGATTTGCTTCTACTGGAATATAATCTTCTGTGTTTGAGGGAGTTGAATGCAAAAACAAATCAGGTCGATTTAATATGCTTGTGAAAAAAAAAATCAGCTTTTTTCAGTGCAACTGCGAATAATGCTGGTGCCAACCCCCTTTCCTGAGCAAAATCACTCAAATTTTCCTCAGTAAAGCAGGAAATCTCAAGAGCATGGAGTCAACCAGTGCTGGTAAATGTGGGATGATTATCAATGAACAAATAAAAGCATGTGTCCATTTCTAGTAACAATAAACACGTCATTTAGTTAACTAGAAGGGTTTCAGCAAGTGTTATGAACAATTATTTGACCATCACAGCACAGGCTCATCAATCCAGCCCGAGATGCACAGTTCCACCAAATGAGCTGCAAATATCTGACCTTAAGGAAAAGATAGAATGCAATTAAATGTGTTATGACATCAGCAATTAAACCAAGCAGGTTTGATCACTTAGCACAGAAATCAATGCCTATAAACTGTTGAATGTTTAAATGTGTACATTTTTCTTTTCTAGTGGCTAAAGTCCCTCCAGCCACCACAAAAATACTACTGCTGGTACTGTTCACATTCCTAGATGCTCTGGTATTACACAGTAGTTGAAATCTTCCTCCCCCCTCTTCCAAAATATAATATTCTACATTTCAAGACACAGAAAAAGCCCCTAATTTGAAATAAAACAGGGAAAAACAGAGCCAGATATTTGGAACTACAGGGGATTTTGCCCCATTTGAATGAAAACAATGAAAGAATTTGATAAAGTTTGAATCACCAGCAAGAGTTTTTAAATACTAAATAAAAAGTTTTGGTTTACCCCCCTCCTTTACTGTAATAAAAATGAACATTTAAATATTGGACACGGTTCTTACTCTGTAAGAAATGTGGTATATTATTTTGCTTACTAAGGTGCCAAAATCCTCATTCCGTCACGATGTACATATTTATTTGTTAGCTGAAAAAAAGTTTAAAACATTCTCCAAATCCCCAAAACAATCCCTTAAGAGTCTGAAGCAGAGCAGGAAGGATGGTTTAATGCTCCATTCCTGCTAGGTGGAAGACGTCTTAACAACTAAAATCTGGAAAAGGACATCAAGTTTGCTATTAAGAAAATTCTTTGGGAAGAGTGATTAAGTACTGGAAAAGATAGCCAAGAAAACTGACCATCAGTGCTGCTTTTAAAAATCGGAGATTAAAAATTAAAAATTCATTAGTCAGGGGATAGTTTAAGACATAATTGACCTATTGGGGGTTGGGGATGGGTCAGATGTCCTCCAGCAATCCTTTCAGATCTCTGTTGTACGGTTGAAATGTTTATTTTTTTGAAGGGTGACGCACACAAAAAGCAGCCAGCACCTCTCCGACAGCCTCAACAAACACAAAAAAAAAAGCCAGAGGGAAATCCCACCCAGAGCTAAATGTGGGCACATCGGGAAACACCAAGGAGTTGATAAGCACTGTAAATAAATACCCCTGTAGGGCAATTTTTTACATAAAACTGGTTCCACCTCCATACCCATGCTATGTGCCTCTACCACTTGTACTTAAGGCCTTTAGGATCTTCGTAGTTCGAGGCCAAAGAATTCCCCTTTCACCCGGGTTCCCGTGGTGTAACAGTGACACCCAGTGACAAGTTTACACTTTAACTTCCCGTGAGCATCCCGAAAATGCCATCACTCCTCTGTCTAGAGGCAAAAGGCAAAATGAGTTCGTCTGTCAGCTCCAAATGTCCTTTGGGTGCTTCCTGTGGGAGCTCAGGAAGGAGCTCAGCCTGGGAAGATGCTCTTCCTGCTAATCCTTCATCAGCAGGCAGGGTTAGGGATGCCTTAGGATTCGTTTAGGCTTCCTCACTGAAGCCAGAAAAATTTCTTTTTAGGTGCTCTGATGATTTTCCTGCCCTTCTTAAGCACGAGGCTTTCACAATTACCCGCCCCACACAAGCCAAGCATGTGCATCAAGTTTAATCATGGCCGTAACAGTTACTCATTTGAGATTCTGAGATGAAAGTAAAATGAAGGAGTAGACCATTCTTTTGCCTGGACTACAAGGATTTCTAATCTGTAAGAAGCCCATTATGAATTCTGCCTCCCTCTTTTCTCTTTGAGGATTAAATAAAACCATAAATCCCTACAGACATATGCACTGCAGTTGCAGTCAAGTTCCCTTCCACAAGATCAAGAATTCTAATAAAAGACATAAATTCTTCTTCAACCTTGAATCACAGTGACAGCTTTTCAGTGCCCAGATCACTGCATGGTTAAACAGAAAATATCCCACTGAAAACCCGTCTAGACCTCGCATGATATATCAGGCTGTTGCTTTATTTTGAAGGTAGGTTTATTTCTCCTTCAATAATTTTTAGCAGCTTGAAATGTCTGCTACAGTAAAATGTATAGCACTTTTGGAATTGAGGGAAGCTGTAGTTTTTAAAAGCATAAGCAGCATGCCATAGGTACACTCAGGTAAGAGTCTACCTCAGGCCAAGCAGCAGTTTACGTCACATATTGAAAACAGTAATCCAGGAGCTGCTCATCTGTAATTAGGGTTTTTTCCAAGATAGATTTTTATGTTCCTGCTTCCCCCTGCCATGAATATTGCAATATAAACTACTCATCTGCACTTTCAAAATAGTAGTTTTCCAGAGTTTCACCACTTTATGAACAAAACCAGCTCAGATGTGAAGAATGACACAAGCAACTCTTGGCACAAGTCTCCAGCACCAGATGTTACCAGTCCAAAAAGAAATGGAACTATGAGACAGATGTACTATTAGCTCTTGTAATTTCCCACTTCCTAAGAAATGGAAGGTAGAAAAGCCTACACTCATTGTTTTTGTGTGTGTCATCATTGAGGACCCTGCAACCACTTTGGATCAACATTAAGGAAAGTAGGAATGTGAATGGACTCAAGAATGTTATTCACAAAAGCACAATTTATTAAGAGTTATTAAAGACAAAGATGATATTTGTGTCTTAGAAAGTCTCCTGTTCTGTAACCTGGAAGGAGGCTACCAGGGAAATATCATGGTGCACTTGGCTCTATTTCCAAATTCTTTCTTCACACTGACACCAGAGGCAGGATACTAAGCTTAGGAACCCTTAAGTCTATCCAATTGTCCAATGACAGCTCTAAAAATAAAAATATATAAAACTAAAAGCTAACTAACAAATTGCAGGATAAATGAGTGATAAAAAGGCTAACAGTATCCAGTGAGAAGTGTAGCATAATGTATTCAAGTGTATAGATACTGACAAAAAGGGCCCAAAATTGTTATTATCACTCAAGAAAAAAATCTGGGAGTTAGCTGCAGGTTGTTTTATGAAAAAAAGCTTGTTTAGCAGCAATCTAAAAGGCAAGTAGAAAGTAGGAATTGTTTTGAAAATAACCAGAAACAAGGAAAAAAAAGTGTCTCTGACACTTTTTCAGAGTTCTTACCAATGTATCACAAAATGGACTCAGCAGAACTGGGAAAGACAAAACAGGCTCATGGGAAATCAGAAAGAAATACATGAATGGCTTCTAAAATGGTCTGCAAACCTGCAGATGATGGCCAGAGAACAATTACTCTCTGAGCTTTCTAACACAAAAGCCAGTGAGCACGGAATACTTGAATAGCAGGAGGCAAATTCAATGAAACTTTGCACATTCTCTGTATGAGGCAGAGCTGCAGCACGGGCTCGCCAGCAGAACATTCTACCCTGTGGGTTTTACACAGACACAAAACACCTGGACAAACTCATGCAAAAAAAAATTCCTTTCATCTATCCTCATACTTTTCCCCTGGCTTCCAGGCCTGGCTGCTGCTGGAGGCAGGATGTTGAACTAAATGGAGCTCTAGTCTACAGCAAAGTAAGGAGATTCCTGCCACTAGAAAGACTTATGACCATGTTTTCTTCTCCTGTGAAGACTGGCTGCATATTTATGATCTCTCCCACAATGACCAGCAAGCACCTGCATATTCAACAGCTGTAGAGAGATGTGATGAATGAGTCTTGACAGCGACAAATCAGTCTCACGGAACCACCTTTGCCTCCTAATACGTGTTTTCATGGCATACACAGAGTATCAACAATTGCCATGTGGCACCACTGTCTCTGCACTAATACTCGCCATAGGTGAGCATGCCGTGAAATGTTTCCACTGGAACAGTTTTTGTATTTTACTTTCGTAAATTTTGTATTTTATTTTTTGTATTATATTTATTGAGAGGGCCTTCAGGTACTTTTCAGGCAAACAAAGACCCCCAGGGGCTACACCCAAAATAGACAATGGGTCATAGGTTTTCAGACTTTTACAAGTTTGGTCCATTTGCAGATTGGGGGTTCATCTAATTACAGCTTCATGTAATGAATTCATTTACCCCTCGTTTGCTCCCCCCAACTCACTTCTGTTTCCATTTCTTAGGGCCTGAGGCAGTGAGGTGTCCTTGATTGCCAGGCCTGGAGAGGAATTGTTGTGTCTGACCAAAATGGGGAAGCAGCAGCTCACACTGTGTGTGGAGTTTGGAGTTACACACTAAAGAATTGCAGGTTTACAAATATATGAAAAATACAAAAGCTAAAATCCTAAGGCATCAATACTAGGCAGCATTCCAGTATGTGAGTACATGCAGCCAATGTGCTCTGATTCACATTCAAAGTGTCTGACACTTAGATACCTCCAGCTTCAATAAATTAGGCTGTGACAGTTCACAAAAAATGATCTGGCTGTGAAAAGTCAATGGCTGTCAGGAAGGAGGGACTCAAGACTGTGTTGCTTCAGCCAAGCCTTGTTTTGAAGCACACAACATCAGAGGATGAGGATGGTTTAGCAGGGAAACCAGGTGACAATCTGGGATGGAGTTCAGCATTTACATGTATTACCACATCCTGTTCACTCCTGCACATCTAAGGATTTATTCTGTGCCCGAGTAGGCTAACATGCCTTGCGAGACAATGAGAAAGAAACATGGAAAGAGTGGAGTATGGCAACAAATAGCTTTTAGACATCTTGCCGAATAGTGAAATCCAGAGCACTATTGAATTTTGCAAGCAAGTAAAGTAGAGATTACTTATCTGTTAGTTTCCTCAAAGGGAATAAAACCTCATAAAACCTTTATGTTTCAAGTTCTTATTAGTGAAGAGCTAACAGTGAGGCAGATACTTAACTTCAAACCCCTCTAATGGATGTGGAAAAAACCTGAAATTAGCTGATGGCACATACTTAGCCTCTTTCCTCTCTACTGTACATAACAGGCCTGCTGCCAGTTGCAATTCTAACAAACTAAAGTTTCTCCAAAGAAGAGTAAAAATAATAAAGCCTGGAGTTCAGGCAACTGCCTTGATGCAGGCATAAGCAAATTAAACTATACCAACATGACAGGCCTTATGTCAGCCTTGGCCTACATTCCACAGTTCCCCTGCTGAGCCCTTGTGGCTGTCAAGTGCTCCTGATCATGCCCCAGTGATCCCAAAACTCTTCGGCTCGGTGGGTGAAGCATCCGAATCGCAGTCAGCAGATGTCTAGCACACAGTCAGCACGACGAGGCAGCACCACATTGTTAGCAACAGCAACAGAACAATGCCAGCACAGAAGGCAGTAAGCACCACTCCGGCTAGCACAACATTTTGTGCACAAAACCCCTCCCAGCAGGATCCTATGAAGAGATTTGACATTTTTACTATAGGCAAAATTGCTCAAGTTCTCATGACTAAGGAGCATTCCTAATGCAGGCTGCAGCAAGAACCCAAAGTACTTGTGTTCTTCAGAAAAAAAAAAAACCAAAACAAAATTTAAAAAAACCAAACAAAAAAAACCCCAACCAAACAAAAAAATTTGATCCCCAGTTGCATTATCAAGTAGATTAGTGAAGAGTTCTTGAGCTCACAGAACAGGAGACATTCTGGGGATTCAGAAATATGACTATTTCCAGGAAGAAAGCAAACAAGATCTTGCAATTCACACAAATTTTAGAGGAAATAAATAGTCCATCAGCCAACAGCTAATTAATACAATTATCTTCAGCCTCCATTTAGCACTCTCACTTTTTCCAGTATCTCCCCTGCTCTGCTTCTATCTAGCCTGGTCTATCAGAAAAATCAAGAAAGGAAAAAGACCCATATGGTAGCTAAGGGGAAGATTTGGACTGTCCAGATCACATCCTTTACAAATCACTTTGCTGACTCCTAGGGCCACACAGAAAAAGAGAGATACATGCTTCTGTAGCTCACCTGGAACACCCTCATGCTTTGGGTTCTTCTCTTTCTGCAACCCAAAATCTCCCTTCAAAAAGGATTTTTATAAAAGGTCCTTTTATATTTTGGATTCATGTGGTGGATGACTTCTTCTAAAGTTTGCTTGATACATATACCACATCCCTACATTCAATACACTTTCAACAAGGGGTAAGTTCTTTACAGACTCAACACTGAAAATCACAAAGATCACAAGTTGCAAGGCAGCTTCGAGATCACTCCATTTGCTAGGTCTGTGGAATATTCTAAAGTCAAAGTACAACACTTAGTGTCCACTTTTTGGAACTTAACCCATCATCTGTCTCAGTCATCCCATTTTCTAAATGAGCAGCTTCACAGCCAGCCACTGTATTCTCTCAGATATTCCTGTGGCTTACTTCTCCTTACTCTCCCCTAGTACTGCAATTCTCTTTCATTGATATGCTCTAAATTTCTCTGGCCTTCTCCCAGGACACATGCAGAAAAAAAAATCCTGTTGGAATTGGAATTCTGCCAGATCTAAATCCATTGACACTTAATTCCAACTAACCTCAAATCACACTGAGAAGAATCTCTAATGATGTCTTATTTTTCATTCTTTTTAAGTAGATTATTTTTTCTGGTTTATTAAGGGAATAAGGCAGATCCAGGTTTTTATAGATTGCTTCACAGATATATCTTACTACATGCTCCATGTCATTATTTTTCTGAGACTCCATTAGCCCTAATGTTGTTACGACAGTCACATAAAAAATTGCATTTTTAACTACAATTGATAGTATTTTGTCTTTTCCCAAGCAATCTTCACAGAAATGCTGAAAACTTCAAATCCAATCAGGTAGTGAAAGAAAATCTCTTTTATGAGAAAGAAATACATGTGATGGGGAGAGTTTTCTAGAAGAAAACATAAGCTTTGTGCTTCTAGACATACCCTGGCATTTTAAACAAGTCCAATTGTATAAGCAAGCAAAAAAGCAGAAAAAGAAGATGCTGAGCAATCATTTTCCATGGAATCTAGCATCACAAATTCATCATATCTCACATTTCCAGTAGAATTCCCTCTCAAGTCCCAGGAAAAAGGCTGCCCATGTTGAGTAGCAAAGACACAGAGCACCAACATCTGATGTCAGTGCTACTGACAATAGAACAATACCACTCAAGGGAAAAAAACCATGGGTGTCAAGAAAAATAATTAGACGTCTGTCCTGTATCATATTTTTGATTCAGCTAAAATCAGATCTACCAGTTCCTGTGACCAACAGTATGTGCATGTGTGAGGCTTGCATCACTTTCCATTCCAACTTCACACTGTCCACTGCTGACAGACGTGCCTAAGGAGGTGCTCTAAAAACTAGAGTAAGCTCTTTGGTTTCCCAAATACATCTGAGGCTTTTTCCTTTTGCAGCAGCCCTCTTGTTTAGAGGGTAGAAATGAGCCAAGACACAAACTTCTTGTTTATCACAGCATGAAAAGGGCCCTGGTTTATTCCTCTTTACAGCTCAGCCATCCCGACTCTAACCATTCACTGATTCCGGCTGCAGCAAGCTCCTGCTGCAGGTTTCCTTTGCAGCCCCTGACTGCTGGGTATTTCCTGCTAAACTCTGACTGCAGGGATTGGTGTGCAGATTCTGAGTGCAGGCTTTTACCCAGCTAGACTGTAGCTGCAGGGATTAGTGTGCAGATTCTGAGTGCAGGATTTTACCCAGCTAGACTGTGGCTGCAGGGATTAGTGTGCAGATTCTGAGTGCAGGCTTTTACCCAGCTAGACTGTGACTGCAGGGTCCAACAACAGGCTCTAACTGCAGACCCAGACTGACCTCACAGGAGTGATCCTCTCTCCTCAGGAACCTTCTTCATGATCCTCTGGTTCCCTCTTCCTCAAGGTTCCTTCACAATCCTCCTCACCACCTAAGGCACTCCCTTTTATCACACTTATCTTTATTGGATACAGCTGAGACTCGTTAGGGGCGAGGCTGTATTGGGTAATTAGCACAGCTGTTACTGATCAGGGTGAGGTCACCTGTATTCCCTTCTCCTGCATTTTCTCTGTTCATCTGCTGCTTTCTGAGCTCTCAAATGAAAAATCTGGATGGTGGAAGAAAGGAAAGTAGTGATTCAGAGAAACCTCTGCTTCAAAAAATTATAAATTATATTTCTTCCCCCTGTTAAATACACCAAACATAGCTCATGTGATAGTAGTCTTTATTTGAATTGATAAATTAAAAGGAGAGTATAATGATACAGTCTTATCATTAGCACCAAAAGTATCCTACCCAGACATTAGAAAAAGAAATGCACGAAACTCTCTGCAGTGGTGATGGTCACTAGATCCCCGAGTGTGAACAGCTACTGCCAGACTTCAGGAAGTGTCTGTCACAACTGATCTATTTTGATGTCCATTACGAAACCCTCCTGGGGTTAAATAATACACAGATACAAGACAGTTTCACCTCCACTGGAAGGGTTTTAAAAATGAAATTAGACATGTTTTTTGAGGCAAAATATTTTGCAGTTAACTCCCCAGGTCTGCACATATTCCTGTAGAATCTGTGGCCAAAGGAAGTTCCTCTAAACCATTTCCCGTCACCTCCTCTGATCTGTCACTTTCAATTGGGCTTTTCTTGCAGCACTACTTGTCCTGTACTGAGAGGATAACAAACAAACAACTTAGCTCATCCTCCTATGTTTGTAACTGCAATCTAAAACCCAATATTTGGTATTTAATCTACTTGCTTAAAGATCAGAACCACTTCAATCTACATTATTCACTGCTGCACATTTCAGACTACTGTACCTTACCTTTTTCCAGCATTTGTTTAATACAGAAAATTATTGGGGCTATAATTTGGTTTTAAGTTGTTGTTTTATTTTCAAATAACATTGCAGTTGGCAGTGAAACAAACTGAATTCTTCTGAATGGAATTGTCCAGCAACCATCTCTCCTCTGAGGGCATTTTTCGGAAGAGAACTGTAATCCAAACCAAAGTAGCCAAAAACCTGGAAAAGCATCTTGCTGGTTTGACATAAAAAGCAGAAAAAAAATCAAACAAAAAGTCCATGAGACCATACAACCACTTTGCAAAAGTCTTGTTTAAAAAGTCTTTTTAAAAGCAAAGAAAAAAGAAAAAAGAAAAAAGAAAAAAGAAAAAAAAAGAAAAAAATAAGCTAAATGCAGACACAATACAGTACAAAAAGCAATTGAATTCTCAGGACAAACTTTCCACAAATACTGGTGTAGGAAATGAAAGAAATTAGGAGGATTTCCATCATCATGGTCACTAGTATGGCTACTTCTTTCCAACACTTTCTCTCCTATGGAATATCAGTAAATGAGTGGACAGAAAATGACATAAGCACGGACAAAAGAAGGGACATGTTTCAGAAAAGCAAACCCATTAGCCTTTCACCTTAGCACTCACAAAGACTTTTAATATGAAGTGGATTTTTGAGTGGTCGCAATTGCTTAAGTCAGAATTGGAAAATTCTTTGGTAATTCCTTTTTTACTTCTCTTTTTGATAGAACACAGAAGTATATGATTTCGACCTTTTCCTTTCTGTGCTGCCTCATGTTTCTCCTCTACTGAAAATTCTTGGATGCTGAGTTAGGCTTTACCAGAGATCAGCACTGCTAACATGTTGCCACTAATAGCTCAGCACTATAAATTTCTGCAGCAATAATTGAAGTTTTTAAACTGATAACAGAGTTACTTATTTAAAAAACCAAACAAGCAGAAGTTCCAAGAATCTACCTATTTATTTTGACAGGTGTTACTGTTCCTAACATTTCTCTAGCTCAACTTGTTTCAGTTGGGCCCCTAATCGCTTCAAAGTGCTTATAACATGGTGCTGGTTATCTTGTACCCCAAACACCTTGGATGAAAAAAGGAAAAGTATCTGATGTTTCAGTGCAGTGAAGGAACAATCTGATTTAAAAACCCCTCAGCACTGGCAGTATAAAGAGGTAACACAGTTCAAACTATTCCAGTTTTGCTCAATTATAATATTATGCTCTACTATCACTAGTAGCTGTGGTGCCTTGGGAAGGCTGACCCGGAACAGAGACTGGACAGATCTGGAGAATAAAGTGGATATTTATTAAAAGGCCTTTGGGGTACACCTTGGGCAGCACAAGGGCATGGCCAGGGCTACATCCAAGGTGGACCCAAAATGGTCACAAAATGGACACATGATCATGAGGTCTCACACTTTTATAAGTTTTGGTCCATTTGCATATTGGGGTTTAATTGTCCAATTACAGCTTCAGATTATGAAGTCCCATCCTTCTTGTTTTCTTTTTTCAGCCCACTGTTGTTTGTGCTTTTGGGCCTGAAAACTTGTACCGGTTGTCCTTGGTGTCCATCAGGAAAAGGATTTGTTTTGTTTCCCTGCTCTCTGAGGAGCTGAGTGATGCTGAATGTGAGATCAGAGCTGCACCCCTGGGCAGCACAGAATCTGAAATACATGAAAGCTCAAACTTAAGGCATCACCTGTGCCAATGTATTTTGGAAGCATCGTGAATAATGGCAGGTTTTACCTACAAAGATGGGCAGCAGTCCAAGTTTACAGCTCCAAGGACCAGATCACAGTTCTGGGACCACTACTGGACACTGCCACGTCCTTGCCTTCCACACCAACAGAAGAAAAGCTGGTTCTTTACACTGAGGGATGCTTACAGCCACAGTGGGAGTCATTCTGCTGCCAGGGCGCTATGTACTGCTCAAAGAGCTCTTTGCCTGCCTGTCCTAACAGAAAAGCTGTGAACCAGAACGAAACATGCACCTAAATATTTCCATTTCTGCTGCTGCGCACATCCAAGTCTCAGCTTCTACTCTGCTGTACCCAACTGGGAACTGTATTTGATTAAAATCCTGTCCTGAAGACTGGCTCCCTCTAGTGCAAATTGCCAGGAATCTGATTCTGTAAAATACAACGCCAGGCTTCAAACAGTTTTCTTAAATTACACATTCTCAGGTACCAGACCTCTTGTTTGATATTTCAGTCGTTCACAATCTTGTGCTGAATAAAACACCTGTGGTCAGCTTTAGTCTTTAATGTAATAAATACAGATTATGTTCAATTAAACAATTTCTACTTCTCAGTAGGGATTTGATGTCTAGAGCTCACTTCCAGCTAGAAAGCACGTTAATAATAGCAATTTTAATAATAAAAGCTATTTAAATAGAAACATACATACAGAAAACTGCAACAGCTAATGACTGTTAACAGGCCACAGGTTTGGTGCTCTTTCAGATGACAGAATCTGGACTCCCAGGGGGCTTTTTGATCCTCTTCCAGCTCTACATACTGCAGAACCCACGCCAGTACAGCTGTCAAGAAATGAAGTTTGAGTCCTCTGCTGGAGATTTGAGCACAGCAACTGGACTTTACATGCAACAAACTTCAACAAAGACTTCAACGGGAACCACTTCTATCCTTGCAGAGAGAGAAAGGCTTCGTTCAGAGAGTTGTTCTAGAACACTACAGCAAGAATGAAAACTCCTTTTCTCCAGGTATTGACACGGTCAAATATCTCTCTTCCATTCCCAAAAGGCCTTACCCCATATTCCCTTCTCCTATTTACATTAGTTGCTGATTTGACTGAGGTTTAAGTTTTGTTTTACATGCTTACCCTTCACATTGTCCATATCTCCCAAGACAAAAAGCTTCAAGACTGAATGAGTTTCTAGATATTCTGTGGTTTTGCTCAGTCTCTATAGAAGTTATACCCTATAACACATAATAAAGTGAAATATTTCTTCTCTCAGAAGAAGTTTAATGTCATTAACACAAATTCTTCACAGAATAGTAAGGAATAGCAAAGGAAATCTTATTTGTATTAAAATAAAAGTGTAATTTAGAAAAAAAAATGCTCAGAAGTGCCAATCCCAGCTGGGGAACGACAACACACCATCCCCCAGGTTCTTTGCAGTAGGGGTAATGTTTGAAACATCCATCTCTGAGTAGTACTGTTAGACACAGAGCATTTATTTTAGATTTCCAGTAACAGTACAGTCAGACTCTGCAAGATCTCCCTCTCCAGATTATCTTCAAACATATCTGAGTGAAAGGGCAAACAGAAATTTGAAAGAGATGATTGATTCCTTTGTGGGGGATAGAGTTACCCACTGAGACAGGAACATATATGAATTCTGATTTGCAATCATTTCCACTATTTATGAGGTCACAGGACATGCTCCTGCTGAGCTCAATTTAGCAAGAGCTTTAGCAAGATCAATGCAGAGGGTATTACAATCACATTGACTTGGTGATGTCCAAACTACAACAAATTCCTAACTCAAAACTATAAATAGACTGAAAGCCGAACATATTTCAGTACACAGATTAAAAAGCTAAGATGCAAATAGAAATTAAATAATGGTCTTAAATACATCATTGATTATGAGTTTAAAAAAAAAAGGATGCAGTTCATGCACGTAGGCAGGCATACTGAAGCCAACAAGAACTTCAGGTGGTCATGAAATCCCTCAGTTTAAAACAAACAAACAAAAATTCCACCAAAGAGCAGCAAAAATCCCCACTTCTCCTTTCTGTCACAGAAAGAAACATTTCAGCTATAACCACGCATTTCTTCTAAGGGCACTGAGGACCATCCCAGTGAATGACTTGCAAGGGATTTGAATTTCAGTCTCATTCCTTCCTACAAGGATTGTCTAATGATCACTACAACCAGGAGAAAGTTGATGGCTATAAATACAGAATGTTCTGTAAGATTGTTTCTCTTTAGATTATGCATATCTAAATAAGCTGAAGCAAATATACACAAATATTTCATCCCCTTCCTTTTAATTAATCTTTTTTTATTATCCTTTAGCTGATGTTTTATGTAAATTAATAAATTATATGTTCTTCTTTCACCTTTACAGGGATTTAAAATTTGCTATTTCCTAACTTTAACAGCTGAGTGTTTGGATTGAAAGATCTTTAATATGTTGCACATTCCCCTATTTTCTTGTCTGGGAAACTTCCTTAGTTCTTTATATCCTGGACTCTGACAGGAACCTGTCCATAGAAACACCGACAGCAGTGGAAATGGAATCAAAACATTTCACCTAGTTATGCTGGCTTACTCTTTTCTTAAGTGTAGTCTTTGGTTTCACTACACTTAAGTATATTTTATTGGTGTTTGCAATGTGCATTTTAGCAGAACTGCGAAGGGTGCTGCAGAAAAAGTTGAGAACAATATGCTTTTTCTTCCTGGAAAACCAGCCTATAGGAAAAAACCCCATTCCAGTAATTTAGTTTAGCCCTGTGTATAAAATAACAGAAGTCAAGGTGCCTGTGCTGTTATTATTTTTTTTCTGATGTTTTTGTCACCATTGTGCTGAGTTTTATGGCATTCACCATTTCAGCAGTGGTGAGTTCCCACTAGGTACAGTCGCAATACTCCTTAATATTTTCATTTTGATGTAATTTGTGGCCCCAGCTTTTTAAATATCCGCTCTGTAATAATGTTTAATTTCAGGGGTCACTCCGCCAAGGAGTATATTAAAGCCCATAAAACTCATTTCCAAAGCTCAAATATCAAACTGTGATCAGGTTAGGAGGGCAGCATCCGTGAATATTTCATCTTTTATCATGCTGATAATAAGGAGATGACAGAGGCACATTATTACAATGAGAGAATTGCTCATTTCAGCCCTGGCTGCTGGAAGCTGGGGTCTGCAGTGTGCATTACTCAATAAAATCAATTCTTATATGAAAAGCAAGTTTACTGAGCCACCACTGTGTCTTATTTGATTGTAATGAATAATATATGGACCCAAGAGCTTGCTCATCTGGTAGGGAGAGGGAAAGGAAAAGGCTTGAGTTTGAAGGGGCATTTCAGTTTAGACAATGATTTATCAAAATTGTATTTTATTGTTCAGAAGCAATGTTATGGGACCGCAGTCTCTTAGACTTGTAATTTTGAAAATAAATCTTAAAGTTCCACTAACACAAAGATAATAGCCAACAGTGAACATTGTAAAACATTTTCTATCTTGCATTTGATTATTTATGCTCAGCAGATAATGGCTAACTAGCATGACAGTTTAAGGTTTTAACAGAATTTCTGCTGCCATTTCTTGTACTTTCACCTTTTTTGGCCACATTCCATACTACTCTATACCTAAAGAAGAAAATCTTGAAAAAAACCAAATATTCTCTCTTATCGTTTGTAAGACAGTAAACACACCTCTATGAAAAAGTAATAGCATCATACCTGTTTTGAGAGGGACATTGGAAAAAAGGCTGACATTCGTTTATCTCTTAGACCATATTCCATTTGTGCCTTAACATTTTTATACCATTTGAAAACAGCTTACTAAGAACAGAAATATGGATAATTTTACAGACCAACACTTATGCTTTGTCCAAATTTTTAACTTTAGCTGTTGGTACTGTCTATCTCTCCTGAACCTGTTTTATTCAAACATTTGTTTCGTGACTAAATGTCAGATTGGATCAGCTTCCTACCTTTTCACCTTGGAACATAAAATAAAATAAATAACTTCCCCCAAATATAGAAATACTCCAAAGAAAAATTTTAAAAAAACTATTAAATGATGAAA
The DNA here is from genome assembly GCA_013397315.1 of Donacobius atricapilla. Lineage (NCBI taxonomy): Eukaryota > Metazoa > Chordata > Aves > Passeriformes > Mimidae > Donacobius > Donacobius atricapilla. Next base: position 224,715 of record WBMY01012345.1, read on the forward strand.
TCCCAAGAAGTTTTATGGATATTTAAACATAACACTTTCTATATATTCTCCATAATCCAAAATACAAATTTTCTGTTATTATGGGCATTTCCTGTTAGTTCTTCTTTTAAAATAAAATATTACATTTAAAAACTGCTTTACAGGCAATTATTTTTTCTTACACACCTAAATTTTCACATCATGGAAACCAAACCAACCTTTTACATCCCTGAGTGTCAGAAGCCCAGTATCTAATGTTAGATTTACAAAAGTAGATCATTTCTTTGGAAGCCTTTTTCCATAGCAGCATCTCTAGTAAAATGTTCTCGTGATTCCTATTTACTCAGCCCTTATTTTAAATAAGGAAAATATTTTAAACAAGGAAAATATTTTCTGGATTACCAGTTTCCACACTCTGCAAATACAACAGAGTTACCTCTGCCACAGTGACACATCCAATCTCTGTGTCATGAAGTACAAGTCAAGAATTGGATCTATGGAGTAAGGATTTTTCAGGCAATTTCTAGTTTTCAGGAAATGTTGAAAATCATCATGTTACTGACTTCTCTTTTCTTTTCTTTTTTTTCCTTCTTTTCTTAAAAGCATGTCAGTACTAAGCCTTTATATCTAACTACAGGTGAGAACTATTTTGAACTGCAGCTTTAAATCAATGCCAAGGAAAATGAGTCTCAGTATAAACAGTTATTTATTATTAGCAACAGTATAAAACAGGGCCATTTTTTTCAGAATTCTGAGAACAAATGGCCATAATTTCAAAAATATGACTTTAAATTGTCATTATTACCATGCTGTGATAATGACCTATCATTTTGGCACTTGTAATCCAAGCTGTGTTTCCTCCAATCCCTTGCTGTAAAACATATTTAACTCATTTACATATAAATATTTATTCTGCCTGCCTGCATTTCTTTCCCTTTGCTTACACATTACCAAGTTCAGTAGAGTTTAATGGGGGAGGTTTATTCAATTATTATTATTATTATTATTATTATTAGCTTTTAAAACTCTCTCCCTATATTTTATTTTAGGGGTACAGTTGAGGCAAACTGAAACAACATTCCCAAGATCAACCTCCCTGTTCAAGCAGGCTCATCCATGAGCAAATTCCTTACCATATTGTTCCTGTTCTTTGAATTCTCCCTAAAACGGGGTAATCATGGTGACCACCATTTATAGTTAAAATGAAAAAAATATAAAAATAATAAAAAGGTAGCTTCACATTGATTCAATTTCAAGAAATTGACCTACAAAATAGCATGATTAGCCATTTGGAATTATATTCTTATTTTTACCTTTTATTACAGCACAGAAAGATTCATTATTAATGCTCAAAGCAGCACTTACTAGAGAGTATATAACCTTAAATACTTAATTAAAAAGTTCTATTTCCATTTACGGAAGATATTAGTGTAGTCAGTAACTTTTAAAGGGCTTGTTAATGGTTCACTCTTTTCATTCATCATCAAATAAAGTAATACCAGAAGATGTGTTTTATTAATTTAAGTGAAGAAATGCACTTATTCAGCTGTAACAGCCCTCTTGCAAGTGATATTTGCTTTTTAAAGTAAATTTCTGATATTCAGTGGTTATAATGGTCCTACTAATGGAATAATAACTAGGTGAATGTCATTAGCACACCTTGGCTGACAGGATGCTTGTCTCTCAAGGTTTAGGAATGGGCATTCTCCAATGTCGTGCTCCCACTGAAACCATGCCCTGCTCACTCACTTCTCCCTCCCTCTCCTCGATGCCTTAAGATTTTAGCTTTTATATTTTTCAGATCCTGTACTGCATTAGTGCATAGCTCTAAACTCCATTTTGCATAGAGTGTTAGTTACTGCCTTCACATATCAATCAGACAAAACAATTCCTCCAGGCCTGAGATCCAAGGACACCCTCTGCCTCAGGCCACAAAAAGTATAAACAAAAGTGAATTGGAGGGGAGAGCAAACTGGGGGAATCGGACTTCATTACCTGAAGCTGTAATTGGAGGAGTAACCCCTGATATGTAAATGGACCAAACTTATAATTGTCTGAAAAACTTGCGACCATGGTCCATCTTGGATGTAGGCTCTGGGAGGCTCTGACAGCCCAAGGTGTATCTATTGAAGGCCTTCAATAAATCCCCACTTCATTCTCTTTATTCTCTTAATCTTCTCCAGCCTCTGTTCTAGGTTCTCTGTTCAAGGCATCACCATCCTCCTTGCTGTGGTGGATTGCAGAGGAGAACTGGGGGCACCAAAGGCAAAGATCACAGGCTGAGAGAAGAACAATTTACTGGAAACAGCAATGTGATAAAAAAGCCGAACAGTAACAGCCGCAGTATTGAGAACAAAAGTGTACAAAGGAGAGAGAGAATCCATAGGCACAACCCTCGCCATGGAGCTCCACCAACCGCTGCCATGCCACCCCAACTCAGAAGTCAGCCCTTTCCCCATTCCCAGAAAAGGGCAGGATGTGGTACAGAATAACCTCCAGGTCCTGGTCACACCTGCTCCTGGCTACTGCAGAAATGAACCCTGTCCTGCACAGAACCAGCACACCACCACGCTCATGACGATGATTGATAATAAATATATAAAAATAAACTTTAAAATAAAAACTAATAATTAATTATTAATAATTGATTAGGAAAGAAGAAGTTGCAGCCATGTAAAAAGTTCATGGGAAGTTACAGAGTGTGAATTCTTAAGTAAAACCAAGAAACCCTTAAAAACCTGCTAGGAAGTACTCTGTTTAACATAGACTGAAACAGGCAGAATTCATTTTACAGATATGTGTGTGTGCGCATGCACATCCAACTGCTGTGAAAATCTCACTCCTTGAGTTTCATACCAATTAGTCTTCATAGCATGACATTACATTCTTAAAATACATATATATTTAAAGTGTATATATATGAAGTATATACATTTAAAATACATACATACTTCACACTGTATGCTAAATAGCCACACTTAAGGATCAAACTAAAGGACTGCAGCTCATGGCAAAGAGACGGGCATACCAGCCCTGGAGATGAGGACTTCAATTCTTGGCATCTTATGTCTGTGAAGGATCAAAGAGATCCCTGGGAAACCAAGAAAATTACAGAACCCGAGCCCCTCCCTCTCTCTTTCATCCTCCCATTGTGCGGTGTCACAGATGGGAAACTGCAGTGAGACTGACCCCAGGCTCCTCTGCATCCACAGAGGAACTTTGGGTATCTGATAAAAAAGGTGCAAGGGCAATAGTGATTGCTGTTAGAGAACACTGAAAATTAGCTGTCAGCATTAAGGGGAGCACCAACTGTAAAATCTTGTTTACAGCAGGCAAATTTGTTGTTGCCATTTTGCATTCTTACACGTTTGCCAAAGCTTGGGCCAAAGCTCGCACTCCTTACAGAGTAACAGTTTTCTTTCTGTTCACTTTCCTTGTCTTTAATTATCACCTCTACAGGCATTAGAGAGTACAGTGCAAAGAGATGTAGCTTAGAGTTACAGGGAGATAGTTTTTACCTCTGAAACAAAACTTCTAGACGAGAAGAATTCATTCTGCGCACATTAGAGGTATGTCATTTTTGAAAGGGTGGGGAGAGGTAAAGGATGAAAAAAGAAACCCCAACTCAAACCAACAAAGGAAAAAAACCAAACAAAACCCAGAACACCACAATGCTCATCTTGGATGCATTATTTGCATTTTTCCTAACACATGCAAGCTGCTGTAGAACAGCTAGGTGTTACAATTCATTGCAATTTTCCATTACTGTGATAAACGGCACCCCCAGAGCTGCTCAGAGGATGCTTGCTACAGCCATTTGAGTAAGAGGTGATTTACCTTAAATAGGTTGTTTCCTGTAGCCTTTACAGGCCTGTCACTGCTATTCTTGTTAGTGCTGGAATAACTAAATTTTCACTGAATGGTGGCTGTTCCATGCGCGTATCACACTGTATCCTATTTGTTGTATCTTGCAAAATAAGGCTGCACTAATTCTACATGCTGTAGAGCTAGGATCTTTTCATTCTCTTCAGAGCTTTGACCCTTTTTTAACGTCAGGTTTACAAAGGTTTTTGTTTCAAAGGCTGCCATCACTCTCTAGTGACAATATTAGAGAAGACAATCTGCAGGCTGTACCAGTCAGTTTGCCATGTATCAAAAGAAGGCTTCTTCCACTGACATATTTCATAATTTGGCACCTTGTTTATGTACAGATCCACAATATGGTCCAGGTAGAACAAGGGTTTGGGCAAAAACTTGACAGGAGTGGGTTTAATTCCTCTTTGGGACTTGGGCCTTCTCTTCCCTGCTGACACAGAATTACAGACATTAATAGCACCTTATACCACCCTGGTCATCATAATGAAGCCAAGACACAAAGGTTTTTCATCTGATCCAAAAATTCTACAGATAAGCAAGAGTAGCATGCAATAGAAAAGGGGAAGTAAAGCTCAACATTTTAAAAAGAAATCTAAAGTACCTGTTGGTAAAATAGCTTTGTACTAGATACTGCTCTCATGACAGAACAAAATGATCAATATAAATAAGGATGCTAAAATTGTACCAGTCATGTATGTGAACTAGAACAATGAAAGGGGTGATAAGTGAGCAATTTTAAGTAGGAAAGTAAATGTACTTGTTGATAACAGAAAAGTGACCCTTGCATTCACCTGCCTTTGACATTACCCTTTAAATGACTGTCAGAATCAAATCACAGACCCGGTTACAGAAGGATTTTACACAAGCTTTGTCCAGCATTTAAAGTAATTTGTATTTATTTAAAGTATTTTGAATGGAAAGCAGTCGTGAATTAAACTCTAGCTTTTTAACATAAATGGGTAATCCAACAGCCAAAACACATCAGAATTAAACTTCAACTAACTACTTTTTAAAATGAAGTCTTTTAGATGCTAATGGCCATTGTTTTCTCACTTAGTAAGCAAAATTTTGTTCCACAAAAGGTTAGATGATTGCAAAGATTTAATTGAATGTCTAAAAGAAAGGAAAATGTTTCTCAAAAAAGCTAAGATGGACCTCTTACCCCATTCCAACAGCAAAATGTCCTGTAACAATAGAGATGTGATTTGCTGAAATTAAAATGCTATTACGGGGGAATTAGGGCTTCAGTATTTTTAGCAGCTTAAATATGCCTTCCATTTTTAAAGGACATCTGATAACAGGTAATTACATTTCATGTTACAGAAACTGTGTTGTTTTCTTAAGGAAAAATACTTTTCCTTTTTCCATGAAGGTTAAAACATAGCCATCATTAGTAGCAGCAGTAGGATTTAGGTGCCTACTTCAGCTTAGAGGATATATATTAGCATATAAATAGTCATTGGTGGCTGCTTGATTCTACCTATTTTATGTTTCTGTGTGGCATCAGAATGCACTTGGCAAGAAATATAGAGGGGCAGTGAGATGTGCTCTGAGGGGTTCTGGGGTGTGGTGGTTCGATAGAAGGGGCATCTTTTTCTGTTAAAAAAAAAATCACCTGTTCTTACATTACTGAGTTTTATGTTCTCTATATCATTTAAATACTCTAATTAATGAGTTCTACAGAGCAATATGACACTGTTAGAAGAAGGTGCATTGGTTTATGCAGCAGCTCTTTCCTGAGAATATGAGAATATGAGAATATGTCAAGGTAGTGCATTCTCTATATGATAAATACAATTGTTTATTTATTTTGTATTTACCTGAAATGCATCTAAAAATATTTCTGCCTTTTATTGATTGAAAATAATGGAAAAGCAAGGTGTGGTTATTACCCTGCCAACACTACTTTCATGCAATACATTTCCCCGTGGGAGGCAGACAGGGAAGGAAAGCCAGGAGCATTCCCTGTCCTCTGTTTCAGACTGACCTTCAAGGTTTACCCCTTTAAAATGTTAATCATCATGAGTGACATTTCTTGTGTCACTGAGAGGGTTGTAGCAGCAGAGGGAGGAACGTTCTTTTCAACAACTTTGCTCACAGCCAAGGAGGGGTGACTGAAGGTAGAGCAGAGGTGAGCAGACGGCAAACACGCCGGGTGCATTCTTATGAGGGAGGTGAGCAGGGCCTGCAGCAAAACAAACCTGCCTTGTGGCACAGTGTTACAGTAGGACATGAAATGGATTGACTCCATAGAGGTGTCAGAAGAGAAGGAAGGCTTTATTTACAATTCCAACAGTTTCTTTTAGCACATGCTGTGTAAAAAGGTCTATTATTGCTCCATGGCACTGACACTGCTCTCCATTGGTTCAGGAATAGGAAACAACCCCTGGGACAGTTGTTCTGGCAAAGGGAACACTGTTTGCTGAGCCTGTGCTGAGAAACAGAGAGAGATGTTTTGAAAAGAGAAACTGTTGGCAACTTTCCCCTGGGAAAGGAGCTAGCAATGGTTAGCGAGCTGAAATTCAGGCTCAGAAATGCCGAGCCCACAAACAGGCAGAACCTTTCCTGAACCACAGCAAGCAGCTGCTCCAGCAGCATCCTTCAACCTCCTGCTGGTCCGGGCTCTCAATGCACAAGAGCACCAGGCAAGAGGTTGTGACCACTCTGGAACCCCCCCAGCTCAGAAGTGGCACGCTGCTCCTTCACAGTCACCCCAAGCAGGTTAGGGGAAAGTGCCACCTGCCTTTGGAGCTGCAACAGGCAGTTGCATGCAGACAGTTTCAGGGGAATGAAAGCGTTAGCCAGGAAACGTCATTGATGTGTATCAGCTTTACCGGGTAACAGCAGAAAAGTAAGATAGCCACCGTGAAAAAGTAACTGACTTCTGCTACTAATTGGTCTAAACCCAAATCATTTTAGGGTCCCTCACATGCAATACAGGATGGAAGAGAGCCTTTCTATGATTCTGTGTTCTCCCAGGCAACTGGAAATAGGACAAGGGTTGTTGTTCCACACACACACACACACACACTCACTTTGGTGAGAAGGCATGAACAGTTTATTAAAAGATCTGACTCCACTTTTATAGTATTTCTACAAAGGCCAGGGATTGGGGGAGAAGGTTGACACCTCTCCCATCCCATTGCTCAAGACAACTGTCCATCAGCTGTCCATATCTCTAAAACAAAGAATGTAAACTACCTTGACTAACGAGAACATCGCTTCTATTTGTAACACCCATGTATGAGAAACAACCTAAGAACTGTGAACTGTGAGACACAAACAAAAGGCTGAAAAATCAGAGCAACAGGACAAGAGGTCTTAAGCTGAGCCAGGAGAGGTTTAAGTTGGACCCTAGGAAGAAGTTCTTCACCGAAAGAGTGCCTGGGCCCCACCAGGGAGGTGGTGGAGCCACTGTCCCTGGAGGTGTCTAAAAACAGGCTGGATGTGGTGCTCAGTGCCATGGTTTACTTGAAAAGGTCACACTTTGGACTCAATAATCTCAAAGGTCTCTGATTCTGGAATTCTGGGATTCATACTCTTCTGCAGAAGCTACTGGCAGCACCTGAAACTTGATTAGGGTCTTGCATTCAGGTAACTGAACCCAACCATTCATGTCTATGTGTTTTGTTTTGAAAAAAAGGAATTATACAAACGCATCTTGCATGCCACGGATGCATCCTGATATCTGATAAATCAATCTCCCATGTTCTTAATGCTTTCTAATTTTTTTAAATTAGAAATCAGCCAGTACTGTGGACAATGCTTTCATGGATGCCATTTCTGAATATTCTGCCTGCCAGTCCTAAACCCTTCTAATCAAAGCTTGAATATTCATTGCTCAGCTACCTTCCTTCTTCATTTTGGCCTTAGGCAAATATCTTCATTCATTCAATAACAAAACAATTAGGTCCATAAGGGGAAAAGTAAAAAACTAATTTCTGGCATCACAAGTACCAATATTTGAAATGCTGGCTGAAGAAGTACAATAAGAGCTTTTTAGATTGGGCTGATTAAAATAGTTATCAAAAGTGTTAATGATCAATTTTAAACAAAATAATGGAAGAAATTAAATAATAGTCCCATTACTTTTGAAATTACCACCTCACTCTCAGTTAATCAAGTCAAAGAAAGGTCAAAGACCTCTATCTTCTGACAAACACAATTCTTAATTTGTTACGTTAGTCAAAAATTTTATATTGCAAAAATCTGATACAACCCTACTATCCTATCTGAATCATTATAATTTTTAAATATGTTATTTCATCTCCATGACCTTTGCAGTAGAGTTTATACTGAAGGAAGCAGGGCCAACACCTCTGAAATGAAACAGGAACCTAACCAGGCACTTTCTTCTTGGTTAAAAGTACTGCTGAAAAGAATTATTTTTCAAATTGGTAAAGTCCACTTCTATGGCTTTTAAGTCACTAAACCAGAAAAAAAAAATTTACAGTAAAGGGAGAAAGATGGAAGGACGCTACAATATATTACTTTTTAAAACAGCAGCTTAACACCCCAGTATTACAGGGGTTTAACAAACATACCAGAAATCTTATCTGCTAAAAAACACAAGGCTTGTCTATTAGAAATACCAAAATGGTGATGCATTTTTCTTCAAGAAAATGAAGAGCTCATCAACAACTGATTAGTTTACATAACATTGGAAACACCACTGCGTTTTCTCTACCTCCAGATTTTGAGCCTGCATCCACATAATAATGAAGAACAGCAGATCTGTGCACTTCCCTTTACCAGCTGTACCCAAGAGAGTTTAAGGGACCAAACTAACCAGAAACACAACAACAAGAAAACCAACATCAGATGTCATTTGCATTTCTGTTTCCCAGACAAAGAATATTTCTCATGTATAAATATTTTGTCCTTTCCAAAAATCTGTAATAGTTAATACCATGATTATTTTATATAATTTGTTTAAAAACATGTCCGGCAGTCAGGCAAACACTGGCTTAGTGACCAGAAGTGTGGAAGCCCCACAAGAACAAGGACAGAATGACAGTTTATATTGTGAGTGTGACGATGCTTCTACATGTTACTAATGCACACCTCCATCTAAGCATGAAGCGAATTTTACAGCCAGAATTACGCTGGTTAATAATCTGTCTATAGCCACATAATTGGAGAAGGAGACTGACTGGAAAATGAACAAGGGCACAATAATTCTTTTGCAAGGGAACACACCTTGAGAGGTGTGCACATGGGAGCTGAATTTTTTTCTGTGGCAGAAGAACTCAAGGAGGTATAAACGTGGCAGCCATTGTATGCCAGAAATCATACTCCTCTTAGGTAAACTGTGTGCTTTTCCTTGTTTTAATGAGACGCTCTTCCCCTTCATGGGAGAAATGTCTTTGATGTGGTCCCTATGCATCTTTATTTTCAATTGGATCAGCTTTGTTGCAGGCTCTCTCCTTTCATCTCACAGAGAAATCTAACATGTGTGACCTGAAAAAATAGGGGATTTTAATGGGCATTCCCAGCTCATCTGACTAGGTGAATAAATGGTTCTTCTTTCACTCTCATGCTGATCACTAAAAAACCTTAGTCAAAAGAGAGCTTTGTTCCTTTCCCTTCCTGAAACAGCTGAGAAACTACAGACTTCACAACTGGTTCTATTATGCAGCTATGTAATTTTTGCAAACATAAGCATTTGAAGAAATTATACCTCAGATCAGAAAAAAAATTATTGTGATGTGAAGAGTTACCAAAAAATCCTTTCAAAATATTTTTTTAAAAGATCAGAATATTTGTAGACTGCAGCCTCTGTCTGTAAAACCCCTTAGTCCATTCTCCAGCAATAATCAAAAGCACTTACTGCTAGGATACTTCTGAATTCCTGAATTACCTTAAGCAAAACTCAATTACACTCTCTGAACTGTCTGCTTTACTTCCAAACATACCACTTGAAACTGAACCAAACTTTAACCAAAACAGAAAACCCTTCTCTGCAATGAAGATCTAACATAGTGCCTGTAAAAACGAAAATAAAGGTTTTGTAAAAGCACTGTGCCACTAAGTGATCTTTAGAAACTGCAAGTATCTTCATAAAAAGTTAAACATATGAACAAAAGAAATAAGCTGGGAAATATTTGTACTACTGCATTTAAGAACATGCTTACATTCTTGTCAGACTATTTAGTAGGGTTGTAATCATTGTTATTCTCTTAAAGCATTCTCATCGGTGAAAAAAAAAGGTGTAAACATTACCACACTATGGAAGTCAAGTGAAAAACAGAAGCTGATTCCTGCCAGGGGTAGATGTGGCTGCAGAGTTCTCCTCTCCTGATGCCCCACCTGGCCCAGCCGAGCATGGACACAACATTGTTTGGGACCTCGAGGTAGCAAAGAATGAAATCCCACTAAGATGTTTTAATGGTTTTCAAACTGATACTTAGCATCTTGAAGGAATAAGATTAGAAACACCTTAATCACATACATATTTCAGAAGGGCAAACGCTGGTGAAAATCGCCCACTTGTTTAGCTGCCTCTCTGTTTAAACTGAGGCATTTCATACGTTCACTGTTCCTGTGATTTTCCTTACCACAGGCTCATTTCCTCTCGCCACATGAAATAACTCATTCGACCTAATTTGAGAAAACAGACCAAAGGCATAGACCAATAGAAAGAATAACATTAAAATTTGCTTTAAAGGGACAAAATCAGTAGAGAAAAAAGCCTTGCAAGGAAAGAACCAAACTATTGCTCAGCACATTCCATGCTGTCCAAAACATATAAACGCAACAGCTGTATTTCTATATAGTCCTTGCAGGTAACTTGGGACATAATAGTAATAATAATAATAATAATAATAATAACAATAAAAAAAATCTAGGTGTGAAATCAAGTCTGCACCGAGTTAGGTCATTTAACACTGCTCTGACTGCTGAAAAAAAAATACCTGATCTGCTTCTTCCTATTGGGAAGTAATTCAATATTGTATTGCAAAAACAACCCAGAAACCTATTTCACATTCTGTTGACTGACTGGATGGGAAATGTACTGCCAAGACAGACAAGTCTCCTGAGAGCAAAAACATCTGTAATCATAATTAAACAATAAAGTGCTGGCAGCATCTGTTTCCTCGTACCCCTGCAGGGTTTATGTGTAGCATTTGAGGCGATCTCACTCTACTGGCCAAAAGGGTTAATTATTGTACAGTGAGAAGGAGAAAAAGTACCACTCTGAGGGGAAAGTATCACTGAGGAAATGTGCATTACTGGATCGATGGCCATTAACTGAAGAACAGATCCACAGCAGGCTGTTAATGATGAGACAAAGATTACAGCTAGATACATCTTTCTGGTAAGGTCATCTGCTCAGAAGTAAATAATAATGACGAGGCAGCACACAGTAGAATGGATGTGTAAACAAAAAACAAAGAGGAGGAAAGAAAATTATGAAGAAGGGGGAAAGATGCTCTCAGCTGATACTCACTCATTCCACAAAGTATTTTAAGTACTGTGAGTCAAGGATAGCAGTGGGGGGAGCTTCTTTCTAACCACTCTTTTAGCAGATGAAGGTTTTTCCTCCCTTCTCTTTAAAAACTGTCCCTACAGAGGTCTGCACTGCAAAGCAGTCCATAAAACTTCAGGGGTTTTAAAGGGTCGCGTTCACAGGGCCAGACACATGCGCTCCATTATAACAGTTGAACCTCTAAAAACGTGTCATCTTGAATTGTGGAGACGGAGTATAACACAGCAAGATATGTTTAGTTTCCTAATGCCTTAAAGAATATTTTGTTCACTGTATAGTTATCACACACTTATTTCTGCAAGGCATGCTGCCTCTTGTACGTGTCAGCTGAAACGACAGCAGCCCTGCTCGAAGACAGATGATGAACCTCCTGCTGCGCTGGCAAACAGACACTCAACAAGACTTGACTTTCACTGCTAACAGGCACGGACAGTGAACTTTGCAAACGAAGCCTCAGACGGAAAGAATGTGTCCAAAAAGCCCAAAGCTTCCGTCTCCAAGCTGTAGTCTCTGCCCCTCAGCTGGATCAAGGCAGCTCTCTCAGTTGGCCTTGTTCTTTCCGGATCTTTTAATCAAATTGTGAGCCAAGGAAAGGTTTGAAGTGGGAAAAGGCACTCGGCTGGACTACTGACGGTCCAAAATAAAACATTCTAGAAAATCAACATCGTTTAATAGAAGGGTAGTGTGGTTTTCCCCTTTAAATAAAACAACAAATTTGCTTTAGTTTTGAAATATAATGTCATTATATTGCATAAGAGTTTTTTCTTATAGACTTTGCAGGAATTGAAATATATTTGTGTGCTGGACTTTATTTCACTATAGGAACCCAGAATTTTCTGGTTAATTTACCTAAACAATTACTTGGAAGGCAAGCAGGGAGACAGTCCAGGACTATTTCCCAGAAGAGGATGACAGTGATTGTGCACTTATATCTGCATTATTTAAAATAATTGTAGCCTGATGACCGACGAGATATTCTTAAAACAGAACTAAAGGATACCCAAGGAGCTAAAGTGTGGAAGTTCCTTTCAAATGCCAGCAGCCAATTCTATCCTTTAGGTGTGCACTTGCTTGTTGCTTATGGTGATCAAAAAAAGCATTAACCCTTGGTGCTTTAGATGATTCATGTTACAAAAGGAAGAACTTTCTCACCACATTTCCAATGGCATATGGTAAAAGACTTATTCCAGAAAAAGCAAGCAGGAGAAGCAGCACAGCACTCTTGATCCTTCGAGAAGATCTCTCTTATGCGAAGTTCCTTTAAGGAAATCTGAGTGTGTCCTTTAGTCAAAACTATTCAATAATCAATGTAGAAAAGCATGCTAGGATTTTTTCAGTCAGCAATTATCTGAAATTACTACCATTAAAAGGAAAAAAAATCTCAATAAATGTTTGTATTTTATAGATACCTTCAAAGCACAAAATATACAGAAGCAGTATTAGAGTCTGCTATTTACACAGTGTAAAGCATGAGCAAGTCAGAGGAATCCAGTGTAGATATTCAAGTGTAAACTGCTTTAAGTTTGGGAGTGAACAGAGCCACAGGAAAAGGGCAGGGGGAGAGATATGATGGTATCTTTCCTTTCAATAGTTTTATAGATTTATGAATGACAGTAGTCCTAATAGATCACACCCATATGTATTTCAGATGCAAACAGCAGCTAAGACAAGAAAGTCCAACAATGACAATGTTTAGCCATAGGCAAAAAAAAAAATTAGCATATCATTAACTATTAAAATGAAAATTTAATCCAAACATCTGGACTTAGGAAGGAAGAAATGATCAAGTCGATTATAAATAACCCCAAATCTATTACCTGCTGAAGATGTGACAGTTTGAAGTTCTGAGGACTTCAAATTACTGCATTCCTACAAAAATGAAAGTGTTTGACTGTATCTGCTGTACCCAACAGGTTTTTTATTTAGGTTGAAGGAGAAAATCAGCAGAGCAGCGAACACCTCTGGGCTACAGAGACACTGCAAGACCAAACACTTGTGTCCTGTAATTCCATATGTTCCCAGCAAACACTAAATGAACTTTTTGGATTGTTTTATTCCAAAAGATAGCTAACTTGTCATTTGTGTTGTTTCCCTATTGCAACAGGTTACAGAATTAAAAACCTACATGACACGATCTTCAAAGATGGTGATAAATCTCAAATAATCAAATTACAAAGAGGAAAAAAAAGGACAAAAATTTTGACAATAAATCCAAAACTATATAAGATTTAAACCAGATTCTAGAAAGAACAAATTAATAGACAAATTATTTATTTTGCCTTTGATTTGCTTGTATTTTTACTACAAAAGTAGGTCTGTAAGTAGGTTTGTTAACTTTGTGTTGTCATAAATACAGACCAAATAAGTGTCCTTGTGTAACAGATCTCTTCCATAACTATGCAGAAACATCAGAAAGTTTGATTCTACCAAACCCTTCAATTTGTACTCATAGCACAATTCAAACATAATTTTAAACTGGCTTCTTTGAAAAATAAGCTTCAAAACCATGGCAAGCTATGCTGCCGTTTGACTGATGAACATTTGAACCCTCAGAATCCCAATCTTCCTTTTTGGGTAAAAGTGTGCACATCAAGCACAAATGCCCTTAAGCTTTAGCTGTAAAGAATCACACAGTAAAGCAGTCAGTCTGTTCATTCTTCATTCTGTGAAGGGGAATGAGACAGAAAAGGCTCATCAGAGGGAAACTGCAACCAAGAAAGTTGGGTACGAACAAAAAGCCTTTCTTTGTCATAACGGCATTTGACAATACTGAAACCATGTTTGAACACATCAACAATCCCCCCTGTGTTTTGTACAGAAGTTATTCTAAAACTCAGTTTGAAGATGCTGAAATCTAGAGTGAATCAATGCCCACCAGTGGGATCCCAGCGATTTTGGGAGCCTTTACTTGGAACATTGCAATGGTGGGGCTCTTCCCTATGGAACAGCTCCACTCAGCCCTGTGGGGTTGTATTTCCCTCCTGGCCTGACGGGAGCAGCAGCAGAGATTTCAGCACTATAATATACCAAGGCAAGTGTAACAGAAAGATGGAAGCTAACCAAGCCTCCCTGAAGACAAACTCCATTATAACTGAATCCAGCCTGATTTCCTATCACAATGAACAACCTGTGCATGACGATTGTCTGATCACCTTAAAAAACCCACAGAAATTGATTGAATTTTAAAAAAACCCAGCAAACTCAAATTTTAAACACTGTAGTTATCAACTGTAAACATAGAGAGGGTTGTTACGAAAAGATCAAAGATGAAGCTTATTTCAGTATTTCATTCATCCTACATTTGATACCTTTCTATGTAGCCAGGCAATCCCAAATGTATAACTGGAGAAAATGTGGAGAGGAGTTCAAAATGAAAAAGGGAACAGGAATAAAATTCAACATAGATCTCCTCTCCTAAGTGAACAATATTTGATTAATAAAAGACCTCACCTTAAAGCTTCACAAAACAGTGCAAAAATAACATCCTCAAAGAACTCCTACAGTATCTGTGGGAATCTGATGGAGCAGCAATTCTATTCTTTTCTGTGGTCTCATATGCTAGAGGGAAGAAAGTAGGCAATTATGAATGGATCACAGAATTTCTTCTTATATGTGTGGTAAGGTAAGTCCTACTTCCTGTTAAATGGAAATGCCTTGGCATCTAATGTTTCACAACTGCAATTTTATATAGGGTTTGGATAAAAGTATTCTGCTTATACTAATGTAATTTAGAAGAAAATAAAACCAAACAAAAGAAAACCCAAAAAGGATTATACTCTTAAATCTTCCCAAACATTGAAGGCTCGTAGTATTATGAAATGAGACCCACAAAAAAACTGATGCTATTTGCACCTATTTTTATCGAACAAATAATCTATAACTAGGTAAAGTGATGAAATGATTATGTTAATTATACTACAATAAATTTTCTTACATATATCTACCTTACAGAATGCAGGACCTAGCTGGCTTGTCCTTGTTTTTAGTACAATTTTACATTAGAAATCATAATTTTATGCACGGTGTTAAATAAAACTCCCACAGATTACTATCTCTGTCAAAACCAACCCATATTTTTACTATAATACTGCAAATCTGGGGATAATACAGCAGACTTAAATTATAAAACATTTCCAAATATTTTTTCTGCATTTGGAAATACAAGAAGTGCAACACCGTTACATGAACATTCAAACTCTCAATGCAGAGAGAAAGTAATGCAATATTTCTCCTTTCCCAACAGACAGAAAGACAGATTAATTAGATAGAGATCTGTCAGGATGCTGCTCTACACCCTTTCACTCAGCTGCAGATAGGTGAAATCACCTCGCTGCCTGTGGATCTCTCCACTACCACTGGAAAAAAAAAAACAAAACCAAAACCAAAAAACCCTGCAGTTAAGAAAATGACTGGCTAATAATATATTTAAAACCCCACCTGACACAATAAATGAAAAAGAATAAATGTATACAGCCAGTGAAACTTCCAGGGAACAGGGGGAGACTTCAACACTTCTGCTGACAGTGACTTTGCTGTCAGTGGCCTGTCTCTCTCGGAGGCAGCTGTCAGTCACAGCCCATCCTTCTCTCCCAGAGGAGTTCATTGTGCCTGCAGACAGCAGTGGAAGAACTGCTCCTGGGCGTCAGAGCGGCAGATGGAGTGGGGCTGTCAATCATTGTCACTAATTATTAACTTCTGTCACTCAGAGCAAGGCAACATCTCCCTGGCTGATCCTCTGTGATTTGATCTGCGACGCCACCTCCGAGACAGGCAGCTCAGCCTTTCACCGTGTGTCACACACCGAGCGCTCTGCCGGGCCAGCCCTCCCAGCTCCGAGCCCTGCTCCAGCCCCAGCGCGCTGCAGAGGGGAGCCGGCGCCGAGGGCACGCTCAAAATTTAACCCCAACATCAGGACTTAGGAAGGAAGGAATGATCAAATCTGTTATGGTAGGACACAAAAATGGATCAGCTCCATGGAGCTGTCAGAAGGGAAAGAAGGTTTTATTTACAATCCCAACAGTTTCTTTTAGAACACGCTGTGTAAAAGGGTCTGTTCTTGCTCCATGGCACTGACACTGCTCTCCATTGGTTCAGGAATAGGAAACAACCCCTGGGACAGTTGTTCTGGCAAAGGGAACACTGTTTGCTGAGCCTGTGCGGAGAAACGCAGAGAGATGTTTTGAAAAGAGAAAACTGTTGACAGCTTTCCCTTGGGAAAGGAGCCAGCAATGGTTAGCAAGCTGAAATTCAGGCTCAGAAATATCAAGCCCACACAAGTCTATTATAAACAACCCCACTTGTAATCTATTTACCTGTTGAAAGTGCGACAGATAAATATTCTTCAGATTACTGCGCTCCTTCAAAAAATTGAAGTGTTTGACTACATCAGATGTACCCAACAGGTTTTTTGTTTAGGTTGAAGGAGTAAATCAGCAGAGCAGCGTAGCCCTGATTTTGCAGCCTGAGATGTTTTGATTTCTAAAACTCCTTTCTCACGGAACTTTCTGTAAACAGAGAAGATTTTTTTTTTTTTGCTAACTCTATCTTGTTTTCATTCTTTATTTGGAGCTGGAGACCATTTGATATCTTTCTGTGTTGGCCAATGTGATTGAATGGGTGTTACTTCTAGCACCAATCAGTTTAGCTCTAGTGACCTGGTATGTAAAGAGATCAAATTTTGAATAAATCAGTCTTTAGCCTTCTGACAAATTCTGGAGTTGTGTGGTCTGATTTCATGTCCTACAGCGACAGAGCAGCAAACACCTCTGGGCTACAGAGACACTGCAAGACCAAACACTTGTGTCCTGTAATTCCATATGTTCCCAGCAAACACTAAATGAACTTTTTGGATTGTTTTATTCCAAAAGATAGGTAACTTGTCATTTGTGTTGCTTCCCTATTGCAACAGGTTACAGAATTAAAAACCTACATGACACGATCTGCAAAGATGGTGAGAAATCTCAAATAATCAGTGAAATGACAAAGAGAAAAAAAGAGCTCTGTGCTCAGATGCAGCGGTCACTCACTTTCTGTAAACATGTTCAAGCTCGGGAAGCATAGAAATACCAGTGTCCTAAGTTTTAAGAAAGGGGAAGAAATATCATCTAAATATAAGCCAAGTAACTCAGATTTTCACATAAGCTGCTCCCTGCAATTTATTAAAAATATTAATTTTCTTATCTCAAAAGACTTACCCTTAAAAGAGTCACCTTCTTTCAATGGCAATAATTTCCAACCACTAATAAGGTTAAAGGAGGTAGGACAGACAATAAGGATCACCCCTTGCTTTTTTGTTGGCCAAAAAATTATAAGCAGTAATTTCTGATTGATCTTATGCTCATCTGCTTTTTCTATCTTGGAACCATGGGCACTTTCCTAAAAGTTCAAAGCAACAACATTGGCCATACTCACTAAAGGAAAAGGATCAACTGAAATATATTGCTGAAGGAAAAGCATATTCTGTCTTTCTTCACATTTCCAAGTAAGCACTTGATATAGCTCTAGAAATTCTACTTAGCCAAACCCACTGCAGTATCCCAAGGTTAATCAATAACATTTATTATGCAGAGTTTAAAGGAAATCATACCATTTTCAATACTTAAAATTCCATAAATCCAAGAAGCTTCAGACACTATTATACAAGTATAAGACTTCACAATTTTTCTTCAAGCATCTCTGCTTTGGGAAAAAGTCTTATGCATGAAACTATTGAAATAAAAATACCTCTCTGCACCTTAAATTCTCTTTCTCCATTGTTTATTGTATTGGTGAAATCATTTATAATAAAGAGATTCACTCAGGCATAAAAAGGGGTGTGGATTTTTTAAAAAGTACCACTGCTATATTCTATTTTATTGTATTCTAATACAACAGACTAAATCTGTGGATCTCAAAAAGGGATTGATACAGATGTAGATCCGGGGACCCCTGGGGAAGCACTCCAGTTTAAGCTTCCATTGCAATGTTGTAGGAAAATGGAAGAAAGCAATAACTGGGTGTGTGTGAGTAGAGAAGACAAGAGGAAACTATTCTGTTCTTGCAGACTGCACCAATGGATCCAAAGAAATGGAACACAAATTTCCTATTTGAAAGGACCACCAAAGGATTACAGAAATACTGTCACCATTAGGAGAGACTTGCAGAGTTCGGTCCTTTATGAAAAGGCTCAGAGAATTGATTTCATCACCACACGCAAGGATCATCGTGGAAAGAAAAGAACGTGCCAACCCTTCTGCAGGCTTTTGAAGGCTGGTCTGGACAAAAGGAGCCAGGACTGCACGTGTAGGGATTAGTCACGGGCTGAGAAAACACAGATCCGCAGCAGCACTTTTGAACTGCTCAGGTGCTCCTTTTTCAGCACTGTGCACAATCTCATGGTACTTTTGAATGTTTTCCTCTCCAGACAACCCAATTTAGCTGGGTGCAGGGCACATTTAAAAAGCTGATGGGTTCAAGAAGGCATTAATGGTTGAAGTACAGTTATTAGGGTGTCCCATTTCCAATGTTATCTGTCTTTAAGTCTCCTAAAATGTTAAAGGTTTTAAAAATCCAAATAGTTTGGAATGGCTAAGGTTTTGTTCTCATGTTAAATTCTATGAACTCTTTTACCCAAGACCACTTAGCCTGACTATAACTTAATAATTAGCTATGCTAGTTTATTTCCTTTGCTTAAAAAAAAAATAATGAAGAAAGTTTAAATTCTTAAATACTTTTCCATACCGATGGATACAGATCCTGGCCAGCCCCAGGTTTAGTGCTTCTCTCTCCCAGAAAAAAAAAAAAAAAGAAAGCAGTCAGAAGGTAAATAACAAAAAATAGATTTATTTACGTATTTACTTTTAAACACTCACTGCTGTTTTCATGGGTCTCTCTTGAAGATCCTTATCCACTTTCATCAGAACACTTCTGAATCAAAACCAAATCAAATTTCAAATTCGTAAACAAAATAATAACAAGGAAAATCTGAAAAGGGGAACCATTATTGGAAATGGCATAGCAAACTGATATTCCAAATTTATTTCCTCACACAAGCCCGTGAAATAGAACATACATTTCAGTGCCTCTAACTATAGGGACTTTTGATAATGTAGAGTTTTCTTTGGAAAATAGGAGCAAAAAGAGACCACGAGACTATTTCTCTTTCTTCTTGTTTAGACTCTGACCATCAGTGTTCATTACAGGTCAAAGAACATTTCATTTCCTTTCATTACCTTTGACAACAAGAATCACTAACAGTATTTTAGTTGAAGAAACTTTTATAAAATATTACAAATCAAATAAATTGCATCTGAACCTTTAAATGCAACACAGTGGAAAACACAATAGTTCTTTATTTTATCAGCTGTCTGGTTGTATATAAATCATCTATAACTAAAACCAAAAGTATTGAGAGTGCTATTTATCCAGAGTTAGCTAAAGGAATTATTTGACAGCTGAAAATGAAAAATCACTAATAAGCATTACAGTGTATTGCAGAGTTTAAACAATGTGATTAAGGAAACTTTTGCAATAATAAGAAATGTATGTGATTCTATTTTATCTTGCTAAAAAAATTCCTCTGGGATTTCTTACTCTGTTACACAATAACTAAACTGGAATATTATGTTAAACAAGCCTCACATTCTACCTGTATTCAGTATGTATTTAAAATTAAGAAATAAAGTTCTTTCAACTTATTGCCCCTTACTAAATCATCCATATTTTCTCTCAAATTATTTGCCCAAAGCAGTAAGTAGAGCAGAAGGAAAGTCTAAAATCCCTAACAAATGCTTTGGCCACTAAGATGTTTAAGACATGGACTGTAAACACATTTAAACCATCTTATACAAATCTATTTTTAAGAGATGAAACTAGAAATTCTTCAGAAAGTCTGAGTAGAAATTTCAGGGAGGGAATACAGTGAAGAGATGGTGGAAAATAAAGCATTTACCATTATCTCCTGCTGTGAGAAGCCAGTAACAAAACAACACCAAGAGGAACAAACAAATCCTGCAGTGTAATTCTTCATGAAAAAAAACCAAAAATGAAGGAACAGCAGCACAGACAGTAATTACTTTGTCTATACCGTTCACCTAATGTTTAGAGACTTAGAACTAATGCAAACAGAAATCAATCAAGGTATGCCCAAGAAGAATGTGCAGAGAAGAGCAAATTCTGTCACTTATGGTGTGTGCTGTGGTCAGCTGTGATCGGACTCCATCAGGTCCCCAAAACATTACCAAGGTACAGAAACGAGATCAGATGACTGGCACTGAAATGCAAGGTTCAGCACATCACCTGGAAATCACCGTGCTTGATGTTGTGTTCCCCAGCTCTACAGAATCACAGTTCCTCCGTGTTTGTGTTAAGCCTAGTTTTCAAACTGCATTTATGTTCCTTAATTAAGTTTACTTAGGGCACTATTTGAAAGTATTCACTGATGAACAAAATATTACAAAAACTGCTGTTATTTGGTGCTAACAACTTGTCATTTGAACCAGCAGCTTCACTACATCCAAAGCAAAGACATTACTTAAACTCTTTAAAGTCAAAACCTCAAATTTAAAGTTTTCTATACATTTCTTCACTTTGTGTGTTTAAATCTGCAAATCACTGGCAAGTATTCTGGCCATACAGCTTGCAAATTCCTATTTAGTACTCAGTAAGTCCACACACAAATACTTTCTAGACAAGTACAGTGCTCTGGTAAGCTGCAATTCTAAAGCACAATAAAATTTTCAAAGAAAACGAAGCACACACTTGCAGAAATAATGCTTTCCAAACTTCAAACAATTAAACGATTAGCCAATACTATTGCTACAACTTAGAGTTCAAAATTGTACAGATCTGAATCAACATTTGCAGTCCATGTGCTTTCAGAGAGTTATAAAGCAATGATGCAAATACACAAAAATGCACCCAAATCTAGCTCTTGATTTTGCTCAGATTCTAAACCCAGCCTCAAGCAGGTTAAATTCATAGTTCTGTAAAACTGCTGTTTATGTCAAGTGGGTTGTCACAGGAACACATCAGGGTGAAAGTTTCTAACACTGAAAATGTAATCCTGAAAGGATATGATGTCCTAAAGGAATAATTTGAAATGTAGGATCCTGAGAATCCTACATTTCAAATGATTTTCAGCCAGACGAGGCAAACCAAAGTCTCTGACACTCTCTCCTTTGTCCTGTCTCTGGTTTAATCACATGTCAACTTCCAGTGCTGTTCCTCAAACCATTCCTGGATTCCGTGTATTTCAAATACAACGAATAGAGAAAATGAGAGAGGAAAAGCATATGTCTTGATCACTTGGTTTAGAAAACAATAAACTCAGTCTCGACAGTTCGTGTTTCCAAGCTAGACAATTAAAAATGGCAGGAACCCATAACTGCTGTTCCCAGCATCAATAAGTTTTATTGTTTTGGTCAGGGACACAGGCAGAAAGAACCACACGTCCTTCTCTCAAATCTTCAGAAAAAGGAAATACAGAACTCACAGAAGAACCGTTCAGCAATAAATTTATACATGGGGTCTATCACCCTAATTCCCAAGCGCTCCACTCGGTTGCCAGTCAGCTCTGAGCTCGCCCTGTGTATCTGAATTCCCACTGGCCAAGCTCCCAGTGCGCCCGAATTCCTGCCTGTCAATAATGGGTATTAGTGAACCTTCCCCGTGCTGTATCCTGTACAAAGAGAAGACTTGCCTGCCTCAGTGGCCGAATGAAGTCAGCCACCGAAATCCTTAACAAAGTGGAATCTTAAGCTCATCATTTTCGTTGGTATTTTCTCTTCGCTGTTTAAAGCAATTCGGTAAAGAGGCTGTTGCAGAGCCCAGTCCTGGGCAGTGGGCATTTTTTGATATGGTACAATGAACATGAGATATTTAAGATTGGACTCCCCGTGTCAAAGTAAAGAAATGCAAAGGCTTTCCAGTATCACCATTGGAAAAAGGACAGAATTTATGTTGTGCCAGAAAACATAAGAGATGAGAACTGCAATGCTGAAATTGCAGCCTACTGTGAGCCCACCTTTTCTGGCTTTCTCAGGCTTCAGTATTCCCTTCCCTGAAGGCCTCCCGTGCTTCCATTTAACATCAAATTTTGTTCTCTTTATAAACAGCTACAAATACAGATAGTTAGCTAAGAAGGTAAAGAAATAAAAGAAACTGGAACGCTATTCAAACTTCAAGAGGCTTTTAGATACTACAATAAAGAATCTGAAGCATTATCAAGTGACCAAGGATGAAAACGTTTATCATTACAAAAGAAGAGTTGTGTGGCACTCACGTTATGCAAAACGCTGAAACAATCAGGAATAGAAAATAGCACAAGGTAGAAAATTTTTAGAATTCGGCTAATATTATAATTCCTGTGCTGTCGCAATAACGATGGAGAGCAGCACCAGAAGAATATTCATTCTAGTAATGCCTTTCCAAGGCTAATAGAAAAATATTATTCTAATGCTGAAAGCAAACATCCTGCCCTGTCCAAATCAGAGAAATAATTTACAAAATAAAATGTCATGTTTGCAGCAGTTCCAGAGGGACATTTTCTTATTCCTCAGAGAACTGGAGCTGGTAAAAATGAGAATAATTTTTATTATTGCAACAACAACAACAACAGCAGCAACATTTCATACTCAATAAGCAGGGACGCTTTGTGCTCTCAGAGAGAGGCACGGAACCCGATAGTCCTAATGTTTGATTCTGAATGTGTCTGTCAGGAAACAAACGCCAGCCTTCAGCAGCCGCGGCTGCCTGATTACTCTCGCAGTCACTCCAACGAGCTATCAGCTTCCCAGCGTGAAGTTCTCCTGCATCACTGCTCCCAGCCTTTAGGCAAAGGATTCTAATAATGAGGCACAGTGCCGTGACTGAGGCCACACTTCTGCTCTGGTGAGCTGCTTGCTGAGAGGGGCTGCATACTCCCTCATTATCATTTTACAGTGCTTTTATTATTATTATTATTAATAATAATAATTTTTATTTATTCTTTTGCATTGCCGTTCCGTCCCCCAAATGCTTGGTGCATTGCAGTGGGAGTGCTAAGTGCTACCACCAGGACAGAAGGCATATGCTCGTGTTTAATAACCTTCTGCTGTGAGGGAGCCTCACAACTTCAGGCAGAGAATTATGTGGAAGGATAAGTTAAGATAGAGTCTTCTAGCACATCCTAATAAATAGATGTAGACATCCTCCTTCCAGCCAACAGAGGTTACAGCCTCTGTTACTTCACACATTTCTCTTTTCTTAATGGAATTATGCAGAGTTAAAAATAAAGCAAACAAAGAAAGGTGACGCACTTATTTAGCTGCACCTTAGCTGCCAGTGATGCCTTAAGTTTGAGCTTTCCTGTATTTCAGACTCTGTGCTGCCCAGAGGTGCAGCTCTGAGCTCACACTCAGCGTCACTCAGCTCTGCACAGAGCAGGGACACAAAACAAATCCTTCTCCTGCTGCAGACCAAGGACAACTTTCAGGCCCAAAAGCACAACCAAGGCTGGGCTGGAGGCAGGAACAAGAAGGACGGGACCTCAAAACCTAAAGCTGTAATTGGACAACCAAACCCCAATATGCAAATGGACCAAAACTTATAAAAATGTAAGATCTCATGACCGGGTTGTCCATTTTGTGACCATTTTGGGTCCACCTTGGGTGTAGCCCTGGCCAGGCTCTTGTCCTGCCCAAGGTGTACTTGAAAGGCCTTTTAATAAATATCTACTTTATTCTCCAGATCTGTCCAGTCTCTGTTCCAGGTCAGCCTTCCCACAGCATCACTAGGATAAAAACCAGATCTTTTTATCCCCCCATCTATTTTCTTACGCACTGTTGGAACAGGAATTCCTTTAGAATTTAATGAATGTTACTCAAACTGAAATGTGGTTGTATCAGTTACATCTCACACACACACACAGAGTGCTTCCTATTTTCTATTTATTATTCATTTGGCAGCATCAACTCGACAAAATGACATCAGACTTCAAATATTTCATGTTATTATGCCACTCTAATAAAATTTCCCGCTACTTCAGGACATATCCAGATTACATGCAGTGTCATGTGCTGATGATACTATTTTCTCTTGTTCGTTCTTCATGTAATTAGAAACCTCTTGTTACTTTAATGTTCTTTACATAAGACCTACATTTACTTGAGTGCTTCCACACTTTGTAATTACATTTCTAGAGAGGAAGCGCGACAGTAAAAAAATGAAAGATTTAGAATATGTGCATATAGTTCTGATTGACTGAATCCCCAAGCAAAACCAGGAAATAAAGAAGTGATTTCAGAGCAGAACGTAAATGCATAACATGACTAGACCATCCTATGAGGAATGTTGAATTTGCCTTACAGATATGCCATCGACATGTTTAAAACTAAACAGAAAGAGGAGCTACCACCAATCTTCTACAGAGCTACATTTTTTATATATATATATATTCATCTATTTATATATACATTTTATCATTCCAGTAGCAGATATTAAAAAGGAAATTCAGTGAGAGTAAAAGGTAGGAACTTCATTAAAATTGCAGTAAACTTTTCCTATTTTATCAAGAGTTACACATCGTACCTTCTGTACAAGATTAAAAGGAAGGAATAATGCAAAAGCTGGAAAAGAGGCAATCAGCTTGGTCAGTCTCCCCAAAACTGTAAGAGAATGTTAGTCTGAAAGGTGCACAGCTGAATTTCAGAGCTTCATTTAAATTTACACTGTCCTTACGGTGTTTTCAATTAAGTTTTGAGAAAAGGATATGGTTTGCTTATCTCTTGGCAGTTTGAACAAGTATATTCTGCAAAAGGCACAATCAGAAAAAAACAGAATGTAACACAGAGAAAAAGGATTAGCCGGCTTTTGGCTGAAGGACTTTGCTGCAGACACAGAAGTAAAAAACTCACCTCTTTTTTTGTGCTGAAAACATTTTTTCCAAAGGCAAGGCCTCTCCCAACAATTCTTATATTCATTTACTTCTGACATATTTCAGGGATCGTCCTCCCTTCAAACACTGCTGCTCCCACGCTCACCATGCCTGGTGACACATCACATCACACAGCTGCTCAGTGAATGAACCTTCAACTTTCTCCTACTCCTTGAGTTTTCTGATTTATTTTCTTTTATAATAAACTGCTCAAGTTATCAAGCATTTCTGAAAGTCAAAACAAATGCAGATTTTAAAGCTTTTTAATAATATTACCAAGCCATCTACTTCATTGGACATATGTTTAAATTAGGTAGACTTGAAAATTCTGTAAAAACTAAAAATTCAATAAAATCAAAGGTAAACGTTGTGAGATTTTTTTCTTAATCTCGAAAGACTCTCCTCTAACTTTTGACTTTTTTAACTGAACTGACCAACCAACTGTGCTTTCCAACCTAGTTCATTCTATGATTCTGTGATTCTGTATGCAGGAGAGGCAGATCAAGGCAGTCACTTCCTCCCCAAAGTTGTTACCAGACTGTGCTAATTGTCACTTCTGAAAACTGACATCATTCTTTATGACAGCAGAAGGATGTTCAATAACCTTACCCTCTCCCCTTCAGAAGCATTAACTTATAAGGGAGTCTTTTCCAGAAAGCAATTATTTTAATCAATGCTAAATCAGGTAAGTTGTCATCCCTTAACAATTGTCTCTAACAGCAATTAACTGGACAGAAGTTTCTAAACACCCTGAGATCAGTGCTGCAGTAAAAAGAGGGCAATTCCTGCCATCCTGAGAAAATTCCATTTTTGGTAGCTCAGAAGCAGGAAAAAATATGTATGTCAAGACATTTAGAAACAAAAGAAACGCAGTGAAAAGTAAACGTCATCATCACTGATGGAGGTCAGGAATTTTTCTTTTCTTTCTCTCTGGGAATTCTCTCTCATTTGTTGCCCCAGAGAGGGTGCTGAGGATACTTAGGGGAGAGAAAAGACGTGGCCAAGGGGAGGGGAGGGTGCAGCTGCAGGCTCCTCTCTGGGGGGCTGCAGAGACCCCGAGAGATTTGGGCTGGGGGCTGCGGGAGGAGGAAGGGGGGAAAGGGGAGGAAGGGGAGGAAAAGGAGGAAATGGAAGAAAAGGAGGAAAAGGAGGAAAAGGAGGAAGAGGAGGAAGAGGAGGAAGAGGAAGAGGAGGAGGAAGAGGAGGAAGAAGAGGAGGAAGAAGAGGAGGAAGAAGAGGAGGAAGCAGTGCTGTTGCTGCTGTCGCTGCCACCACGCCGTTCTGTCCTTTTCTGCTCCCTCCTCCCGTGGGTGAGGCTTTGCTCATAAGATCAGCCCTGGACTGGGACTTTGTTAACCCCCAGTCCCACTGGAGAGGGTGAGATCCTCAGCACCCTCAGACACCTCAGGGAAAACCCAGGACCCTGACCCACCCCTCAGCCCTCCCAGAGAGCAAAATTCCAAAGTTACAATGATTTGGAGGGAAGAGTTTTCCCTCCAAGGAGAGAGGAGGTCGTGTTTTCCATTGTCACGGTAGGACACGAAATGGATTGACTCCATGGAGCTGTCAGAAGAGAAAGAAGCTTTATTTACAATCCCAACAGTTTCTTTTAGAACACGCTGTGTAAAAAGGTCTGTTATTGCTCCGTGGCACTGACACTGCTCTCCATTGGTTCAGGAATGGGAAACAACCCCTGGGACAGTTGTTCTGGCAAAGGGAACACTGTTTGCTGAGCCTGTGCTGAGAAACGGAGAGAGATGTTTTGAAAAGAGAAACTGTTGGCAGCTTTCCCTTGGGAAAGGAGCCGGCAATGGTCAGCAAGCTGAAGGTCAGACTCAGAAATGTCGAGCCCACAGTGCATTCCAAGGGAGGTCACTGCCTTCCTTGGCACACACCTCTCTCCTTCAAACCAAGACAATCCCAGTTCAGAGCACTGGGCAATGGATCCTTGTGGCCTCTCTGTACTTAACACACAGCAAACACCAGGTCCCATTCTAAGCTGATTCTTTTCTTACAGGTAATGATGGCAGCTGAACAGCAAACATTGGGCTCTCTCCTTCCTGCACTGCGCAGTTTATCTAACAAAATAAATCAAGAACCAATTTTATTTTTTTTTTACAAAACCTCAGGAAGTTTTCACTGTCCACTGCTGATAGGAGATTCAAGATGTGGTTTTACTAAGCTGCAATTATATTATCATGTACATGTACATGTTTTCCTGTGTAATAAATTAACAGCTTTTGATATCATGGAAAGTTTACTAGGAAATACTTTCAGTTCTCTGAAGCAAGTCAGTACTCATCTGCCTCCTGCCTAGAAGCAGAAGACTTATCAGCTGACAGTGGTTCACAGAAGGTTTTCAATTGTTAAATGTCATAATTTTTGTTCATCAGCGTTAAAGTACATTGCAAATACACAAACGTGTGAAAACTAAGACTAATTAGATAAACTTTCTCCCTCGCAGCTCTACCAGAGCCTGTGTAATATTCCTTCAAAGAGAACAAGACAGCCATCTAGAGGGCATGAAATGCAAACCATCTTTAGCTCCCAGGGGAGCACTGAATAAACCGATTCCCTCACTGCGAGCCAGAAAGAAAGAAATGGATCCACACTACTTTTATCCACCAGGCAGTTCAATATTACTTGATATTTCAATATGAGTCAGTTAATCAATAACCCTGAGCCCCAAAAGTGACAGTTTTTTTCCTTTTAGGATAATTACTTATACAGAAAGTATGGGTTTTTCTAGAGCAAAATGATTTTCACTATGTGGCACAGGTGTCTAAAAAATTAAAAGCACTGATCCATAATTAGGGATAAACATGGCAGTTCTGTCTAATTTCTTACCTACAGTTCAGGACTTATCATTTCCATCTCCTGTACTGACTCGGGTACAGAAGAAAACAGCACGAAAAGGTGGCTAAAGTAGCAGCTCCTCCTTACAGCAGTATTGGAAACCAGCATTTATCATCATACTGCCCACCAGAGCTCACAACTTCTAAGTTTGTGAACCTTCACAGGAAGAAAGAGAAGTGGAATTTCCGAGCAGAGCATCTTTGCACGTAGTTATATCTTGATCCATCAGGGAATGGGATAAACATGGGGACCACAGCCCAGTGGGAAAGGATTCTGAATAATTCTTACTGTTTACTCCTGGCCGTGAGAAAGCTTAGTGCAGCTCTAATAGATTGGCTGTTTTGGAACAGATGTTATGGATGAAGAAAAATGGGCAGAAGAACCAAATTATCAGTTCAGAATTATCAGAAACAAAGTACAGAGAAAAATATTTCTAGAGTTTTGATTCAGAATAGGGAAAGGGAAGATTGTGGAATGAATGAAATCATTAATCAGTAATGCTTTTCTCTTTGTTTGGACCAATTTCCTTTCTGTTTTATTTTCTACTCTGCCAGAGATCTAAAGGTTCTTAACATATCAAGCCCACTGGGACACCACAGGTGCCTCTTCAGCCTTTTACAGGTACCTGGTATTGTTTTTCATGGTTTACAGATAAACACAGAAAACTCTCTCACCTCTCTTGTCATTTCCACAAGGTGGAGTAAAGGTCTTGAGTTGCCACTCAGGAATTGGGGGGATAGGGAAGTGCAAGGGGTGGGGAGGAATATTTCATTCTACTCTATACTGATTCAGGAAAAAGTCTACAGAAGGTTACTCACACTGAGGTACTTCATCCTCTGGATTTCTGGATGGACCGGAGGCATTTCACACCAGCAAGCAACAGTCTTTGAATCAAACTCAAAAGAGTTCTTTAGAAGATTCTTTGCACTGGTTCTCTAATTATGACATCTTCCCTGGTTTTGCAACAGTGTCACCAGGCTTTTTTCATCACTGATACAGCTATAATTAAAACACCTCCTCCTGAGAAAAGCTTTAAATTTTGTCATTGATTCTTTTGGGGAAGAAGTTAAACTCCCTCAGGAACCATCAAAGTTGGGGTTTGGATCTATCAGCCAGTGGCAGGTTGCTACAGAATCACTTCTTCAGCAGACAGGCTGATAAAGTGTGTACCTTATACTTGGATGACCAGAGAAAGAGAGATATTCACCATTAATATTTTTTTGAAAATAAATTCTTTCATTTTAAATGGTATTCTTTTAGGGGTTCCTCTGTCATTTTAGTTTTGGTGATTATTTGTTGTGGTTGTTTGTTTTTGTTTTTTAGGGGTTTTTTCCTTCATTTTTATCAGTCTTTGAACAGTATTTTTAAAATAGCGCACTATGAGCCGAAATGACAAACTCAGACCAAGACACTGTCGCACAATAATTGTCTGGTTAACATTTAGATCATCCTCCAAAGGGATCAAAACCCACCTGCTCATCACTCAGTAGCTCCTAATCATAATATAACCTTTGCTCTGCAGAGTGTCAGTTTTCAAGAGCCGCTAACATCAGCATTTATATCAAATCATAAATATAGCAAATATATCAAATATATCAAAGGGGATATTTAAAAAAAAAAAAAAAAAAAAAACGCTACAAAAAACAAACCAAACCAACAAAAGGGGAAGGGGTGAAGGGGAGGAAGGATTGCAAATCAGAGACCACCTTCCAGGACAAAAACTGTCTGGCCTAACACGTGGTTGATTTTCAAATGGGATTTGAAACCCTGAGTGACTGCAGCAGCTTAGAGGATGACTCTGAGCAACCAGCTGGGAGATCCCGGGCACAGAGGGGTGACACTTGGAGCCTCACAGAATTTTTTAAGAGTGAATTTGTATATGGAGGAGGGAGATTTTTCCCTTACTTTCAGTGGAAGTCAAAATTATCAATCCCTCAAAACACTTGCAATTGATAGGCTTATAAATGCAAATATTTCCTCTTTGACTTTCTCTTATAGATTTCAGATAAAGAATAATCAGTTAGCAGCCTGAAAGGTATCTGGGGATGGGGGGATCGATGGTGGGAGAGAGGGATGGGCACATCAACAATAAAAACTTGATTATAAAAATCAGAGTCAAGCAAGATGTGGACAGGCTGGAATAGATTCTTTTATTTGCCCCTAAGTTACATAAAACCAGGGAATTAACATTATCCCCTTTGTCCTTGTTATGTCACAGGGTAAAAAGTTTTAGAAACATTTTGTTGGGTCATTACAGATTTAACCATCTATTATGAGACGGCGACTTTCACTTTCCACGAGACTCCTCAGCCTCTCGTTCCCGAGTCTGTCGGGACAGCCACGGATACCATTCCCAGCTGCAAACCCGACACACGTCCCTGCATTTCACAGGGCGGTGACTGCCCCATCCTCCGCCCTGCCGAGGTCCTGCTGCGGGGCCTCTGCCCTCGAGAGAGTCCACATCTGCTCCAAATTTAGCATCAGAACTTGGTTAGAACGCCTTGAAGTCCAGCTTGTTTATACAGGCTGTGCAAAGAGATTTTCACCGGGTGTAAACTTCAAAAAACACCGACATTCAGAAAAGGCACCTCTAGAACTCTTTTTTTAAAGGCTGCGTTTCTCCTGCTCCCTGTTTCCACAAAAGGGAAAAGGGAAAGGGAAAGGAAAAGGAAAAGGGAAAAGGAAAAGGAAAAGGAAAAGGAAAAGGAAAAGGAAAAGGAAAAGGAAAAGGAAAAGGAACGCAGTTTTTAAACTCTCCTTGCAGACACGTTACCAGAGCGCCGCCTACCGCGAGCGGGCGCTCCAAGCCCCAAACTCAATCCCGCTATTCCGCTCCGAAGGGAACACAAAACCTTTCCTGGAGGAGAGAACACCTCGCACACACGGGCTCTGTCCGGCCGGGCTCGCTCCCAGCCCCGGCCCCCGGGCTGCCCGAGCTCCCGGGGCCGAGCCCCTCCGGCGGGGACGGCCGGGGCTGAGCCCCCCGAGCCTGCCCTGCCCGGGCACCGCTGCAGGGAGCGGGCAGGGAGCCGGCAGGGAGCCGGCAGGGAGCGGGCAGGGA
>WBMY01012345.1:255923-274821 GCA_013397315.1 Donacobius atricapilla
TTTTATTTCCCCGGCCCCGTTCGGGCCGGAGGGGTTTCCCCAGCCCCGCTCGGACCGGAGGGGGTTATTTCATTTCCCCGGCCCCGCTCGGACCGGAGGTATTTATTTTATTTCCCCAGCCCCGCTCGGGCCGGAGGGGTTTATTTTATTTCCCCAGGCCCGCTCGGGCCGGAGGGGTTTATTTCATTTCCCCGGCCCCGCTCGGGCCGGAGGTGTTTCCCCAGCCCCGCTGCCCGCTCCGTGCTGCCCAGCCGCTGTCCGTGAGGCACACACCAACACACAGTGAGGAAGGGAGTTTTGGCTCTGCCTCCCAGCCAAACGATGGGTTTATTTCAACTTTCAGAACAGCAGATAGCGCCTTTGATTGCTCTGCCCCCTCTGCCCGGGCTTGGCCTTTCCCTCCGTGGCGCTCCTGTGGTAGAGCTGGCAGAATTGCCAGCGGGAAATTCAGCCAGTCATCAGCAACGCCCGGTGCCCAACAGTGCAAAGCTTTGGAAGCTTTGCAAGGGTTTGCTTTACTCTTCAATAGAAAGAAATTTTATTCCTTCTCTCGGCAGATGGGTTACCATTTCGCCTATGCCCTCCCTTGTCAGCACCGTTCTTCTCCTTAAAAGCACAGGGCCTCAGCTGTTTGCAAAAAAAGCTGGCAGAACACCCCACCACTAGAGGTTCAGAGGAGGAAAAAGGGGGGAAAACAGGCAGAAAAGTGAAGCCCAAATTGATGGTTTCCTCTACAAGTTCAATGCCTTTACTGGAGACACTGTGATACTGCGTTCCCTTCTCCCTGATAGGATCTGTCCCTATCAGGTCAGCACAGGAAGTCGAGACAAGTTCCTGCACAAGGAAGAAAAGTAAAGCCTAATTCCTCTCCTTCCTCCTCCCTGGCACCATAAAAATTTCTGAAGCCAAAACCTGTCTCACCTAAAGCAACAACTGGTTATTAACGCTCTCCTTGTATAAATAACAGCCTCTGACCTTGTTCAGTAAACTAAAGAAATACTGTACTCCTTACCTGAGACAAATTTAACTTAGAGTTAATATTGTGCAGGTAACAGTGAAAATGGCAGTATTATTTTTTGAGATGCTACCACTTACCTTTAGTAGGTGCAACTATTCAAGGAAAAGGTAAATGATGACCAAAACCCCACAACAAATCAAAACCAAGAAAGCCACCACAACACACACACCAGAAGGCAGAATTTCAGAACACAGTCTAAAGCTCGCTGTTAATGAATAGGACAAGGATCATTCGTATGCCTTTACTGTCTAGAGTCATCACCTGAAAATTGAGTATTCAATTCTGAGTCAGCTTTTCATTAAGAGAAAAGCTAGGACTGACTAAATAGGAATGTGAGATTTAACTTTTTTAAAGCGTACCATAAATATAACATGGCTTTGAAAAGTTTGCTTAACCACATAGGCCTTTATAGCCCTTTGTCTATAAAGACAAGCAGACACAATAGTGTTACGGTTGGACTTTTTTCTTTTCCTTTTATTAGCACAAAATCCTGTAGTGGGTGAAAAGAAAGAGAACATACGCATACTTGGAACATGGAAAACTCACCGCACAAATGGGGATTCTTTCTTCCTGTTATTTTGCCAATTATTTCTCTTACCTTCAGAATTTGAACTGTGGCAGTGCTTGCAAACTACAAAACCCAATCTTATGAGCCTGCAGCACTTCCTTAAAAAAATCTCTGCAGTTCCATTAGCAAAAAGGGGCTCTGCCTAGATTTAAGAGAACAGACCTAGAGCACTTGAATTCCAGTTTCCTGTTGTAAAAAAAAAACCAACATTTACACAGTTCATACACCCCAGTGTTAATGCATGTATATTCATTTTTACATAGATCAATGGAAGTTCATTCTATAAGCACAGAAGCAGTCCCATGGTTATTTCTGACCACATAAATACAGCTGCAGAGATCATTTCAATTAGTTCTTGCAGAAACTTTTATAGTGGGACTTGTGTAGTTGGTCCAATGGCTTTGCAACACCTATACACACACAGGGACAGGTAAAAGGAGGCAAGGTCTTTATGGGCCAGTGGCTGGGCTTCCTGCACAGCAAGGCTGGTGTACAGAATGACAGCTGCAGGACTAATACCAATAAATTAAAGAATTCATATATACTGCCCACAGTATGAAAGTCAGCAGAATTCACAAAATCAGGAAAACCACTATTCTAGTCAGATTGCACAGCGACAAACAAGAGGGTGTTTGTCATAGTACAGAATCGATGTACCTTCAAAGTCCAGTACTATTAGTAAATTATGGCACAGTGAACTTAATTGCCATGCATAGATAACACCCTCAGACATTTTGCTAGGAGTTGTCTTGATTATCAGTCAGAGAGTGGAGAAAAATCCACCATCAAAAGTCAGTAACTTTGTAATTTCTTTGCTTGGGAGTAGCTTGAAGTGGCTGCTTTATTCCAACAGATGGCAGACATTTCAGTTTAGTTAGCCATGCAGTTGTTTCATGAATAGGATTAATCACACAGATTTATGACATCCATGTTTTTGCAAAAGAGAGCAGGTAGTTTATTTCTGACTTTTAATCCTTCCCTTCCATCAGAGGGGACATACCAAGAAGTGTGGTCTGAAAGCAAAGTATCACTTTCTCTTAAAATGAAGCTCCAGGTCAGTTCTCTAAACAAACACATGATCACTAGAACAGAGCTCTCTATCTTGCATCCACTTAACGAGCACAGAATTCATGAGAACTACGAGCACACCAGCAAGAACAAGAACTACTTAATGGAATGATTTGTGAGACCAGCCTCAGCAAGCAAAAAGCCTGAGTGTCACAAGCCTTAATAACAACAATTTTGGTTTTGCATGACAAGCGGTAAACTTAAGCAAAAGAGGATATTCTACAGATTAATTTAAAAAAAAAAATTAAAAGTTAAGCAAGTAAGTGACTGTTCAGTGTTTCACACAAAACCCAACTCAATTGTTTGTAAGTTTTGACCAGGCAACCAGTCAGACACAGACTGTTAAAAGAGGACTCCAAACTGAAAACCTACTGCGTTGGCAATACAGCTGATTTCAAACTGGCATTTCTAACTCCACTGGCCTCAAAGTATTTTCACAGTAGTTTCAGTTGCCCAACATGAGTTACAATCTGCTGTTCCACAGTTAGGACCGCTCTGCTCTGAAACATACTTCAGGCTTTCAGACTACTCTTCTCTTGTTCCACAAAACTTTGGAGTGAAGAGCTGACAAGTCTATCCAAGGCCTTGAGCTTTCCTCTAGACTGCATTCCTAGGTGTGCCATTGTGAGTCACTGCTTTCATATTTGAGGTGCTTGATTGATGGTTGCAGATCCTGTGGGAGGCAACACCTACTTCAAAAACTTCGTGAATGGCTTTGCGGAAGCAATGGAAATTGTAGTCTATCAAACCTGCCAAGGAGAGGAAAAAAACATGTTCAGGTTGGCATGTTTATGCAAACAGAGCTTCAAAATCAATATAAAACTTAACCAATAGGTATTTTGCTACATATTTTGGATAAACTTGGACTCAGAAGACTTAAAGTTTTACTGATGCTGGTACTTATTTGGACTGTCTCAGGTTTTTGCAAAAAAAGGTACTAATTTGGACTGCACGGAGTATATTCATGATCAAACAGTAGGTAAGGGGGCCATTGCTCCACACTCCTGATTCCACTAGAACAGATGGTAGAGACAGAGCTCACATTAGCTACACAAGTCATTTTGGCAGGACAGTGATTAAAGTGATGATTCACAAATTTTAAAATATGACCTCATTATATCTATCTCCAAAAAATACAAAAAAATCCTCCTGTAAGACACAAATTTAGTCATACAAAAATCAAGGTGACTTGTAAAGTTATACTAATATTTCACAGCTGATAAAAAATGTTCTATAAAAGCTGTTCAATGGCAGGGAAGTTCTTACCTTTGCGCTCAAAACTCTCTTCTCTAAGAATGCAAACTAATGCCAAAAATTTCGTTACTTCCTTTAAGTACAGGACTGTTGTGTTATTGAGCTTGATAATTGCCATTGACTCTTTATCATAAGCACTTCCACTGCCATCTTCTTTTAACCTGCAAAAGAACGAGTTAACCCAAGGCACCATCTAAGAGGCACGCATATGTAACCTCCAAGACAAATAGCTGCTAAATGCAGTTGGAAGAATATTACTCATACTGAACTAAGCAAATGGAGAACCTGCAATGCAGGTCTTACTATCAGTGAGTAAGACCATTATCAGAATTAAGTTTCTCAGGAAAGCCAGACCTAAACAGAGCAGAGGCCTTCATT
Source organism: Donacobius atricapilla (assembly GCA_013397315.1). Lineage (NCBI taxonomy): Eukaryota > Metazoa > Chordata > Aves > Passeriformes > Mimidae > Donacobius > Donacobius atricapilla. The sequence goes on from WBMY01012345.1 coordinate 260,210, forward strand.
AGATACTGCCCATCCTTGGTGAGCAGCTAAGAGCAAGCCACCAGTGTCACTCCATTGACAGCAAAAGAATGCACATCTCAGGGAAATTACTTTTGGTGAATTAATACCAAGGTTTCCTTAGTGAGGCAGGGACAGAGCAGGAGCTTTTTTGGTCTTAAGCTAACCCAGCCTGCTTTTACAAGAACAGATGAGCATGCTGTTTTCTATCCTCAAGTTATTAGTGTTAGTTAAATTACTATAGAAGCAAATGCTGTATTGTAAGTTACTCCTAAGCACTCCTGAAAAAAACCCCAAACCAAACAGTTACACAACCCAGGATCAACCAACCCATCAGGGAACAGAACATCAAATGCTGTGGTATTTTCTTGGGAGCATTTTCCAGGCTACAATCACAGTTCTAAGATAAGTTACCACTTCTTCAGAACCACTTCCAAAGTCTGGTGGGAAGTATAATTCTGCTGTAAATTGTGAGACATAAGCACTGTATGCATCCCTCAGCAGAGGACGAGCTGACCTCACAAATGTTACTCTGTTCAGACTGCAGCAAGACTCAAAACAAGGTTTATAACTGCAAGTTACACTTTTGGCATGTGACTGACCCCAGTTATCCGCAGGTATTTATGTTCTTGCATCCAGCATGCCAAACAAGACACGGCAGTACCCAGATTTTACATGAAACACGATTTCTACAAATGTCAGATAGCTGCCTAAGAGTGGGGGGAAACAAACCAAGTATAAGTGCTGCCAAAACATTTGGATTTATTTTAATTACTCACAGAATCAGTGCTCTAAAGACCAATTGATAGCATTTTTCTGCAGAGCAAAGCCAGCACCAGTTGCAGTTTGCAACTTGATCTACACCTTCTGAGAACCCTTTTTTTCCCTAGGAGTATTCCTCACTTACCCATATATACAGGAAACATCTATCACTACATCAATCATGTCACAGCACAACTCGTACGACTGCATGTCCACGGGGGAACTGTCTGTTGCAATGTAGATTTTGCTGACTACATCGAAGAGAAAAGCTTTTTCAATGCCTGAATTCTTCGGAAAGAGAAAGATATGGATGAATTTTTAAAATAACTGCATTTTTAAAATCTCAAGTAAGAATTCATACATTTTCGCATTCTTAGTAGCAGAAAATGGTTTAAATATAAGCAATTTAGAGGCTTCAGACAGATTCAAGATTTAGAGCATATACTTTATAAATACAATACCCTTGTTGCCACAGTACATATCAACATCGCATAGCTGACAAAAATAAAACTGGTAACTCTGTTACAATTCATTTCAGTTTATTATTTAACTAACCATTATTCAGGTTACATTTTACTATGCTTCCAGAGTCCTTATTCAGCAATTCCCCTTTTCTGTGTTTCTATTAACTCCAGAAGAGCCATAATTGACGTCCACTTAAGGGACTGGGCTCAGAGATGAGATATTTCATTGTAGTATGCTGACTCTTCAATTTTATGCTTGTAATATCTTGGCAGCTCAGTTTCTGCATTTCCCATGCAGTATAACATGCAGAGCAACTAAGCCAGCTTCTGAAGTTAAAAATCCATGAGAAGTACCACATTATGACTATGGAAAAGCACAGTGCCATTTGTAACTTCGGTAAAGTGCATGTGCTCACACAAAGTTCAGAAGCCTTCTACGGTTCAATTTACCACATAAAGACTATTGGTAAAGCTTCTTTTCTATATATGCACCGGAAGCATCCCTTATCTCTTCTTCCTAGCTAGCCTGCATACCCAGGACAGTGTCCTGAGGACATCCAGACAATCTTTCTGGCATCAGGATTACACTCCACATCCTCCTGACACCGGGCAAGGTCATTCCAAACAGTCCTCTACCAAACAAGCATTACATGGTGGCATGTGTAAGTGCACAGCTCCTCCTGGACATATGGAAATGGTTTTTTTCTTTATTGTCCTTACAGACAACTTAAATGAGACCACCTTGTCTCTAAGGTGATATTTGATTGGATTAAAAGCATAGAGCAGCAAATTTCTATGACACTAATTCCATAAGAAATGCAAACGCTGAAAGAATAAGGGCCAAAGTCTCACAGGCCATAGGAAATAGACAGTTAAGTCCGAGGCCAAGTTTGTATTATCAAAAAATTCTCTTGCCAGTACAGCTGCATTAGACGACTAAGTGCCTTAGCAAAGCAATTAGTAGACCCAGCTGGCAGAAAACTTCCATCAGCTGCTATAACCAGGCAAACTGCACTTGGTCAGTATTTAGAGAAACCCTACAGAGCACACACCAGCGCAACTTAGCTGTGGTAAAGAGCTTTTAATACAGAAAACCAGGTCAGCAGAGTACACCCACACGAGGGCCACCCAAGTCTCTCAAGGGCAGATCTAGCCAGCAATCTTCAGCAGGACCTGCTGTACCGTCCTGCATATTTCATTCAAAGTTCTGTTAGATGAACACTTACTGATATGAAGATATTAAGTAGATTTTCCAGGGTTGGCAGTTGTAGAATGAGCTTCTGTACCACTTTACTGAAGGCTTCAAATATTGAATGGTCATAGATACTGGTCAAATAAAAGCTGAGATGAGGAGGGAGGGCAAAGAAAGAAAAAAGAAAAAGAAGATTCAAGGGTCTTTCAGAATTGCACTAGAAATGTTAAAGTTAGGTTTTCTAACATTCAAGCCTGCAATAGCCTGGGATGCCTTTATCACAAATATGTCTGGACACTGCACAAAGAATCTAAGTTCTGGGCAGCTGGAGCACACATGAAATAGATTTCCCCCAAACTCGAGAGATAGGAGACCAAAGGTAAAAATTTGAACATTGTTAGAACACACTCAGCCCACAGAGTGCTTATCACAAAGGTATAAAAATGTTTAATTAGATTTCTTCCAGTCCCGTTCCCAGCCTTCCACTTTTTCCACATTAACAGAGAGATACTGGCTCCACAAGAATCAAAAGAACAACAAAACCAGAGAAAAGATAGCTTGTTTTAAAGGTGTCTGTTACAAAATACCTTAAAAGTGAGCCAAAACTCAGTAACAGATTCAGCTTTCAGAACCAGTTACACAAATGCCAGGGAAAAGTCAGGGCAAGCCAGACTAGAAGGCAGAGAGGTTCCTCTCGTTTCCCTGCCCCTCCAGCCCACATGTACAAATTTGTAACAAATCCGTTACACTGAATGAGAAAGACTTTCAATTATCACCCAGTAGGGATATAAATCTGTTGACTGGAATCTGAAACAGTAGCCTGCCTCTTTTTCAGTCAGCCTAGCAGCTGCGCTTGGCCATAAATTCAGCAGTGGATCTTACTAACACAAGTCGGGTTAATACTAAGAAAGTACCCAGAGCTTGCTCTAGTTGTTGCAGTATTACCTCTAAAACCCTGTATGCATATCAGCAACAGTATGAATCATCTATGAGTCAGTAACTCACCTAAGGTGAAGTTTTTCAAGCCCAGCATCTGTAAGATCATCATTAGCCCTCTGATGAATATCCCTCTGAGTTTCTATTTTATGGTCATCTGATAAACCATCAACTTTATGAATAAAAACTTCAAAGTTCATTTCTGGGTTGACCTTGTAGGCTTTTGAAACTGTAATGTGGAGTCTTGTTAGAGCTTCCATGTAGTCATCCTGTAAATCAGTTTTGGCAGGAATGAATGACAAAGTTTATGCCTGATAACTATTCCATTCTGCACAAAGACAAAATATTTCAGTGCAAGAACTTCACTTCTGTAAGTAAAGAGAAGTATGGGAGAAGAGAATACCTTGATGTGTCATAAATCCAAGCAGCTTAGATTCTTTTATGTCAATTAAGTTTCATTGGCTATACAAGGCTCAGCCAAACAAAACCACACTTGAGAACAAAAGGTGGGTTACACTTCAGCACAAGGCAGCAGTGATCTCCAGGATGGTTCTAAAAACCAGGAACCTCCCATGGTTCGGTAGAAGCTACCAGATACCCAGTAGTACCAACCCCAGACAACAAGGTCACAAGTGTGCTGTTGTTAATTGAACTCCAGAGCAGAAAAGAGGGATAATTGAGACCATCTATCGAGCAGGTTCTTGCTATTATTGCAGAACGTGTAAATTCAGAGTAGGAGCCCTTTGCCACTCTCCACCAGTAGCACATGTGCCATCACTTCAGCAAAATAAACCCACACACCAGAAGTCAGATCGTCAATGCATCTCTTCATGCACAGCAGAAGCCTTATGAACTTATCTAAAAATCTAAATTACTGGCCTCTTGATCTTTCCTTTCACACAAAAAGCAAAAATAAGACTTCCTTGCCATTTGTATTTACCTGGGCATCAATAACATATATTAGAGCACCTGTTCCTCTGAAGATCATCTCATAATCAAATGTTGGATCAAAAAAGTCCATCTGTCCAGGAAAATCCCATATTTGGAAGTTCACAAATGAACTGTTGGAAATATCATCCTTGTAGATTTTGTTGGTACTTTCCAAGAACAAAGTCTCATTGGGAGACATCTTGTGAAACACCACCTGTTAAAAGAACACAAATAACAGTCTAGACTTTACCTTATTAGAAGAAATCAGAGACAGATTTGCAACTTGAATTCTACACATAGGTTTATCCATTCTAAAATGTACAGCTTGCTCTTGGTAAATAGACAGCTTCCTGCAGCAGATAATGAAAACTACCTACCCCCTAAAAGAACCGAGCAAGTGAATACAGTTAAATATTTTCACAAGTCCAAGTAACACTGCTGGCTGAAGACAGATACCAAGTTACTCTTTCTTTCCCTGCAAGCTAGCACAGTGTTTTCAAATTCTGTTACATTCAGATACAGTATAAACACGGTTAATTAAAAACTGCAAGCTTTTAAGAACCTTTCCTTTCCAGTCTTAAAAATTCCTAAAGGAAACTTCGCTTTTAGCCTGGCGTCGGGTGTTAAAACACAATATATCAGATGGTTCCTAAACAACAACAGAAGCATACAAAAATAACACCTCTGTTTCAGAGATCCAAACAGCCAGGTAGATTGCCATCTATTAATGACATTTTTTGACAAAGGAATCCCAGAATGGGTAAGGCTGGAAGGGAGCACAGCGGGGTCATCTGATCCAACCTCCCTGCCGGAGCAGAGCACATGACACAGGATTGCATCCAGCAGCTCCAGGGAGGGAGACTCCACACCCTCTCTGGGCAGCCTGCTCCAGGGCTCGCACAGCAAGCAAGGAATTCCTCCCACGGAGGTGGAACCTCCTGTGAAAGTTCACTAAGGAAAGGATGAAGGATTTCACACCAGTCGGTACAAACAGTTTAGCTGTAGGATGGCAAACATGCTCATTGCTAGAGCTCAAAAAAGCCCCACTGGGATTTTGGCCCCTCTTTGTACAGAACCAGCAAAAGCAGCCTGTACCAAAAACAGTCAGTGTCAACAGAACGTTGTGCTAGTGCAACACGGCTAGACAAGATGAAAGCTACCCCAAACAATGTACTCCAAATAACGCAGTCACACATTAGCACTGCAAAAAATGAAGAAGTTTCATATACAGCACTTGGTAAACCTAAAAGCTTCACAATAGGGACTGCAAACTTGGTAATTTTGGTTCCTTCAAGTGTTTCATGCAGTTACAGAAGTCATCCATTAGAGACCTGATGCAACAAACTGTCAAAAATCCCTGCAAGACAAGCAGCTCTCTACACCTGGTACACTTAAGTGAGGTTCAAAGTAATACTTCAGTCTAGATTTTTAAGGCCAAGGGAAAGAGCAAACATCATAGGAGGCCAGGGTCTAAATGAGGTTTTAAAGAGCAGGACATTTGTGTGGAGAAGTAAGAGCAGTTCCAGATACATGGCAGCTGTACTGCCTTCTTCCAGGTCTGCTGCACAGTTTTTAAGTATTCTGAAAGCAACATTTCTTTTGGAACTCAGCATCTCCCACAAGAGCAGGACAAATTAGTAAATTCAGTTTAAAGGTGCTAAGTCTCTGGGAAGCAGCACTGTCACCTCCTTTATCCTTTTTTTTCCCAGAATAGCACATTTCATCAGATTGATGCTCTCCACATGAACTCTTTCCAGTTTCCTATTGCATCAGTACAGCACAGTAAGTCCAGTTATGCAAGTCTGCACAAAAATTTGTTTATGAACTGAAGCAATCACCACATTCCTAAAATCTACCTACAATTTGCTACCCAATGTTCATAGGTTACACCAGTATGGAAAACCCAACTGACCAAAGGGGAAGAAGAGCCCCTCCCTAGGACCATGGTTTTTTCTTTTGTGAGAGATCACTTGCCAATACTGCCCTCAGTAGAAGCATGATTTATTCATGCTTTTCACAGAAATTTCTAGATAATCACAAAGCTTATCTTGCATACACCCCTGTTTTCTGGCAAGGGGATCAACACCTAGTGCCCAGACAGAAGGGTTGGGTCTGGTTATGACCATTGCTGAACTTGAGAGATTTAAGAGCAGGGACACTGCTAATAAGAAATTTCTTGATATTAGAGTTTGCTCAGGCAGCATCACAATGAGCTCCTAGGTACCAGCATCACAGCTTCCAGTTCCTAAGTAAGACTGGCAAAAGATAAATTCTATGTCCTTTTATTGCATATTCAACATGACACTATTCTTTTCCTATACAACTGCTGGAATAGGCCCTCAAGGAATTGAAGGCAACCAATCCTGGCCATAAAAAAGTCCAAAAGCTACACCTATGAAGAGACTTGTAAAATCTATCTGCAACTTGGAGCTCCTGTCTTCCCCTAGCTTTTAGGGTTCAGTTTTTTCAAAAGTGGATAATACAATAAGATCTCTAATAAGAGTCTACAATGAACACCATTCACATGAGTAAAGGAGTTAGAAAACGGCTTTCAGTGAAGGCAGTACATTTGCACATACAGTGGGAGCATCTGACCTAAATAATGGGGAATAACTGATAAGGCTAAAAAGCAACAACAATCCAGCCTGCCACTGTATTTCAGCAGAGCACAACAGAAAAGATTTCTCACTAACAGAGTCTGAAATCAGCTGAGAACTCACTGGTTTACTGCAGTCTGTGGATTACCAAGCAGTCTGCGTAAGATTGCTAAAAGCAGCAGATGCATACCTGCAACACTGCAATGTCCAAAAAGGCTTCTCTGCACAAAACCTTTAGAGGAATCTCCGTAGACTTTCACACTTGCATCTGAAACAAATTTGAGGCCCTAAAGTCTAGAGCTGAGACTAGCACATTTCACTAGTAACATCTTCCCATTAAAAAATATCACCTGAGAAGTTCACAAGAGGGCAAACATAAAATTCTTACTGAGGAACAAAGATTGTTCTGACTGCTACGATTCTACTGAGCTATGTGGCAAATGAAAAGTCAGTTTGGTCTTATTTTTATTAAGAAAACACCAGTGACTTCACAAAGCTACCAACAAACCTAAGGCACCGGAACTGTTGTATTTCCTCCTTGACAAGTGACTCTTGTTTACTCCGCCTAGCAAACTAGAGAAAACCAGAGCCTGTCTCTCTGCTCACACGAAAGCAGAAGTCGCTTTCAAAGCATCAAAGGGCAGAACAACAGCTCAAGTCTCCTTCCCAGTGGAAGCACTAGCTAAATACCACACACCTGGACCACGGAAGAAAACGCCTCACGACAAATTTCAACACCAGCATCTTCACTTTTTAGTTTTGAAGCCTTAAAAGTGAAGAAATACAAAGGCTACAACCTATGCTACCCAACCTTCCTCTCTAGGGCAGACGATCAGAGTCCACTCTGGAAAGCAAACGTCTTTTAAGCAGGAGGCTCCCGTCGCTCCAACTTCGCCACACGGGCCCACAACAGAGAGTGGGAACTGCCCCAAGAGCGGCACAGCAGGGAGAGCGAGCTGGGCGCCGGAGAGGCAGCGCGGCAGGCAGGGCGGGGAGCCGCCGGCTGCCCCTCACCTTCTGGATGGAAGACTTTCCGCTGCGCCGCAGCCCCATGAGCAGAATCCGCGGCTTGGAGTGCGCCCTGGCCCTGCTCCCGCCGCTCAAAGGCAGCCCCCAGCGCTCGGCGAAGAGGCCGCGTGAGAAGGACGTTACCTTGCGAAGCAATAAGGCTTCATGAAGCTGTCATGAATTTTCTTCCGGCAGCCCTGGTGCAAGCAGGCACGCAGCTGAAGTTTTAACAAGCGTTTGTTATTTCAGCACGATCCTAATTTAAGGCTCGTGACATCCAAGTGCTTGCAGAGGGAGCAGATACAATTAGGAAAAGTGGAAGCTGGAGTTCCGTCCCTGGCACCGCACAGCTCAAGTCGGGAGCCGCTGCCTGTGCCGGCCTCACCTGTACCTGCCCGGCCTCTGTCCCAGCGCTCAAACCGCCTTCAGCCGTGCCACACCTGCCCCACAGCATCTCCTCTCCCTACACCCACATGGTGACACCTCACGCTTCATGTTCTAGCTTTCGTTCAAGGGAGCTTTCTTCTGGCCTTTGTTCCAGAGGTTGGGGACTTTTCTTTTTTTGCCTTTCTTGTTTGGCTTTGCTTTGTTGGTTGAGGGTAATTTTTTTTTCCTAATTAATTCTGTACAGACTTAAAACAGTATTTTCCCCTCATTTAACCTCTCTTCTGGCCTGTTCAGGTCAATAGATACAATGTAAGGTAAAGCAATTATTACATTCACTAGCCCTCAATTACAATGACTAACGAAAGTTCTGATCCATCCTACCACATTTTCAAGAGTTTAACTTCCTTATTTTTAGATGAGTTTTGCAGACTAACAGCCAATAAATCTAATACATAAGACAACTACTGTATTTCATTTCCCTTTTCACTTTTCCTGTCATCAGCTGCCTTTAAAGTACCTAGTTTTAGGGTAAGAAACAAATGCAGCTCTTTAAAATATTATTACTTTTTTTTTAATAAAGGTCTGCTTTGCATTTCAGGAAAGTCATGAAACCGATTCAGGGAAAGGGGAGAGAGAGCATAAGGAAAATGAATAACCAAAAGTCACACCATCCCACCCCACCTGGATTTTATTTTCTCTGTTTGATGAATTAGAAGGCAGAACTCTCCACACTCTAGACTTACATGTGCCACTAGTTACGCAGGAGTTTCATCACGAGTCAGGATTTTGTATTATACTCAGAACTGCACAGGCACTATGTGGATCGACTCTCCAAAGCCCCGTTTCTGAGATGGGAGCAGAGACGTGAACGGCATGGGAGGAGGTACTCCGTGCAAATTAAAGTGTAAATTCAGTAGGTACTGCATTTCAACACTGTATCCATCACTGAACTGGACCTGCTCATCGTAGGCCCCTCTGAGTGGAGTGTTACCCTCTCAGCTTCAGCAGAAGCCTCACCTCAGTGCTGAGTGCAAACAAGGAAAGCAACTGGAAGGTCCTGCTTTAATTTACTGTTGGTCCATCAGTGTCACGTCACCCCTTTCAGTTAAAAGAAAACAGAGACAGATCAGCAGTTCAACAGGACCATTGACCGTGATGTGAAAATTGCATGAAGTTGGCAAGCACAGTCATCTAAAAGTTAATCACAACTGCCATCTTTTCTTAAACACAGAAAGCAAGAACGTTGGCCAGTAAGCTTAGCTCAGCAGTTGCCATGGCATCTGCAGGCTCCTGGTAATACATTCTTTAAGATGACAAAGTAACCAAGTAGACAAGGCAGAGTTCACACACACACACACAAAAGACCACATTTCTCAGGAAGCCCTTTATTAAATCAAGGCAATAAAGGAAAAACTACTGTTATTCACCATGCTTCTCATCTTGAGGTGGTTCATACTGAGCCAGCTGTGGATTTAAAGAAAGGAATTTGGTTAGTCGCAATATTTCATGTAACACTCTGTATTAAGAAGCGAAGGAAAAGGTATGGCCTGGACTTGTTCCATTTCCTTTGTGCATTTTAACTCACTCATCCTTATGCAAGTCCATTTTCAAGTCAGGCTATAAAGTAACCCTTCTCCCAAAACATCCATTTCTCACACTGTTAACCATGCAGCCTTCACAAGGTGAATTTTTAAATGCACTTTGAAGCACATATGTCTTGCCCTTAACTTTTCCCTGTTTCTTAATCTAGCAGTCTTAAAGTACTTTCATCTTAAACAGCAGTTGATAGTGACTAGTATCCTACAAGCTTTCACCGAAACATGATTAAATGAAACAGTCAGTCATTCTCATTGCAGTAGTATCCAACCAAACATTTCTTGTAATCATTCCAGCTTCCATTATGCTTTCTGGAGAGTACAGCCTGGGCAACTACACATTTAATATGATTTTTACTTGTAAAGTTACTACCAAAGAAAGATACTAAGTTGTTCACTTGACCTCAGTGGCATTAAAGATAAGTTCAAGCTTCAAAAACAGTTCAAGAATTAAGGCAATCTCTCTGAAATATGCTGGTTCAGTTTACTCAATTAAGATTCCTACCCTCTGCAGGCTGCAGAGTTAAAAATAAACAAAGTACCTAAAAATAAATGAAATTTAAAAGCATAAATAATTTTTTTTAAATAAACACATAAAAATAAAATATCCATGTGTTCCTTCCTACAAGCAACAGTAAATTGCAGCAATCATTCTGCTGCTAACAAGAAGCACTAAAATCACAGATTACTGGGGCACAACCCAAAGTCAGTTTTCTTTTCCACCAAAGACCTGTTGATTTCCTGTCCTCCTCCCGACACACACACGAATATCTGACATTGGTGTGATGAATGCAACAGTAGTTACCAATAAATGCCCAACTAAAGGCATGTATTTTATGTTAGAGGACTGCTCCAAGAAAACGGCAGTGTTCTCCCTGCATGTTGTGTGAACTTCTACATGATGGGCATTACATTGTAGAGGAAAGAACGGGGAAAAAACAAAACACATTTATACTGGGAAATATGTAAAGACAGAGTTATTATTTAAACAATGAAGAACAAAAGGCTTACTTTCCTGCAACAAGTTTTGACTTCTTGAAAAGACTTCTTGAAACAAAGACCCAGATTACTCTGCTCTCATCTGTCTACTTAGTATCAGCTGCACTTTTAAGTCTGCTAAAACAAGCGGATGATCTATTGCTACTCTGACTAAAACTCTGGTCTTTGCCATATTTCCTAGTAAGAAATAACACAGCTGAGGACTCGTAATGGGTAACAGGGAAGGAGAATTACTAGGACAGCAGGATGGCACTCGGGACAAGAAATATGAAGGGGAAATGCCCAAGAATCCTTTCTCACAGAACTACAGCGAGGAGGTTGTCTCCCAGTAAAAACCTCAGGGCATTCACAGGTAACAGCCACAATCCTCCTTCAACAAATGCCCGGCAAGCCGTGGTGGCACATCAGCTACCGGCACACGGAGGAGCCCCCGGGTTCCTTCCCCGGGGTTCAAACGCTGCTCACACCTCCCAGCTCGCTCAGCCAGCCTGCAGACCCGGCAAAGAGGGGCCCTGCCCGAGCCAGCGCTCCAGAGTCACCCTGGCTTCAGACAAACTCCACGGGCATTGCGGGTAAAAAGCACAAATTACTGTTCCACAGGGATCGAAGTGCCCGTGTAAGTCTGGGCCAAGTGACACAAAGTCATACATAATATTCCTCCTTCAATTTGCCTTTATAATGAATACATTACCTTACTTGTTTTTCAAAACTCTCCTGAAAGCATCATCTACATAACATCAGACAACTTAAACACATCCCGATGAGACTCAACACAACGAATTAGACATGATAATACACTTTCTCTAAATAAATAAAATCCCTAGCTTAGCAATATTTTGTGTTACATTCTATGAGAAGTAGTCCATAAAAAATAATCATCTTTACTACAATGAATTCCATCACCATTTGGTCATGAGGCTAAACAATGTAACAAAATCTATCAATCAGTTACTCTAAGGGAAGAAAGCTCTAATTTAAGTAATTAAAATATTTTTCTTGTTGTATAATATGGAACTGTAGAGTAACACCAAGTAGACTTTTACCTTGGTTTTCAGTTTTTTATTTTCTTCCAGCACAGCTTCGTATTTCTCTTTCATCTCTGCCACTTCCAAGCGAAGTGCCTTTATTTCTGGATTCTCAGGAGCTGAAGCTCCCAGATGATGCTTCAGAAAACTGATATTTAGATGTTAAGTATTTCTTCAGTTATATAACTATATTTTAGTTTTGACACCCATGCTGAAGTTAACACTGCAGTACACATGGTGAAAATTGCAGTAAACCATTAAGATACAGGAAAAAAGTTACCAAAATAAGAGAGCTTTTCAAATTCATAGTTATATTCTTTAAAAACAAACAAACAAAGACAAGATATCAGTACAAATTCTTATGTGTTACTACCCCCCTCTTTTCTTTTCTTAATTGCAGATGTTTTGAAGAATTTGAAGGAAAAAAAAAAGAAGCAATACCCCAAAATGGAGCCCACTTAAAAACAGCAAGACACAGCATATGCCAGTTCCCCTCTTCTTTATGTATTTGAAAACTAACAAACAAAAAAAAGAAGTGTGAAGAAGCAAACTTCAGAACCCATTGCCACTGCAGGTACTCAAATCTAATACTGCAGGTCTACAACACTCTGAAATGGCTACAATTTGGCTTCAGAATTGCTGGCATACTGAAATACCCAGTTCTCCTGCATCCTCTCAGACTGCTAGCTTGTGAAAATACAATTATTAGGTAAAGTGCATTGATAGAAGTCACATTCCCAATGCAAGGCTTTGAAATGAGCCTATCCAGTACACCCATGAGTCAGAAGCAGTACTGTGCATGAAGTCTCAATAAATAAGTCACAGCAAGGAAAAAGGATACTCCAGTGCACTATCTGGTTTCTCAGGCTCTTCATATAAGGCTACCAACACTGCAAATAGAAAATATTCAACAATTGCAAGAAGTTCACGCAACTCTAAGTTTTTAAAACACATACCAGCAGTCAGAAAGCTTACAAGTTGCATTTTTCCATTTAACAAGATTTTCACCTGTACACTTCGCATAAGCAACAGGTCTGCTGTATCAGAGGGGGCAGAGAATTCCACCTAGTTACAGCTAAAGAGTTTTCTTGATCCCTAACCCCACACAGTCTTCGGCTATGCTAGCACAGAGCACAAAATGGCCTGAAAACTTTTTACATATACCACATGCGCCCTAGTACTAGCTTTTGCCAGTGAGACTGAAATTCTAACGATATTGTTCATTAAACTTAAGGTACATCTTTGAACCACAAGGCATCGGCAGTTTTTTAACTTTCAGCACAAAAGCAAAGCTCCATCGAGCATCTGCAATCACAAAACTAAATGGCTACTAAATGGCTAGGTGACGCTGATAATCTCTATGGATGGGGTCTCTAATGGCCAAAACCACCAAACAAAAGCAGCAATACCCCAACAACTGAAATAAAAATAGCCATATACACAGCAACATAACTGGAGACTGTCACACGAATACCCAGAAAGATCCCAAACATAAAGCACTCCCTGCTCCCCACAGGGGCCATGTGCCAGTCTCAGATGGCTGAACTACACAGCCAAACTGGTTTTAAGCTAAGTGCCTCCTAAGTTAAAAGCAAAATTAGGCTGCCTCACTGCTTGGAAGACTTGATTTGCCATCCCATAGGATGGTATTTCAATTGAAAAATCAAATGATACTCACACACCAGGCCAAGAGTCTTAGTGCAGCAGCTATTCGCTTGACATCCTAGATCTGCTGCTCCCTCTTTAAACAGCATATTTTCAATATTAACAGAATATTACTTTTTCAATATTAACAGCTTTTGCCACATACTATTGGAAGGTTCTCAAAAAGATTTTAGAAGGATTTCAAAGATACCAAGTCACACGTTTCAAGTTCAGCATCATCACTTTCCCCAGTTTGATACAGAGAATCATTAGTCCAGAAGTTAGTTTCATTCATTTTAGAAAAAGCATTAAGCTCCATCTAAGACAAGGCACTACACTATTAAAGTTTTTCTAAGATAACATTTCATCTCGAGCACTGACTTCCTCTGTGGAGCTCTGGCAGAATTAACAGCCCCCAGAACCTACGAGAAGCACGCATTGAAAGAAAAGCAATTAACCGAATTTAGCAGGCACTGAAAGAAAAGAACTGAACCGAAAGCAGGCACTGAAAGCAGCACTCCGGCCGAAGAGGAGCGGTGTCCAGCGCAGCCCGCGCGGGGCCGGGCGCGCCCCAGCAGTGCCCCGGGGGAAGGCGCGGCTCGCAGCCCCGGGCGCGCTCCCTGCGCACCTCGGGCTCCGTTTCCAGGCCACGCCGCGACAACTTCTCCAGGCGAGCTCTTCCGCCGGCCGCCCCGCCGGACCGAGGACAAACAGCGATGGGCGAGGGGAGGCGGGCAGCGAATGTNGCGGCGAGGCAGCCCCCGGGACGGGCGGGCAGGGCGGCAGCTGCTCCGCGGGAGCGGGACGCCCTGAGAGCAACGGCACCGCCCGCAACGCCCACCGGGAGCGCCCGCCGGCCGCTCGGGAGGCACGGCGTGAGCGGGACACTTACCCTTGGTGAGCATGTCCAGCACCCCCGACTTCTCCAAGTACTGGCGGAACTGCTCCCGCTTGGAGTCCGCGGCCTGAGGGAGGACGCCCACACGGTCAGATCGGCGGCGCGCCCCGCCTCGGCTGCGGAGGCGGCCCTTCGGCCCAGGCCAGTCCCGCTCTCCGCCGCGGAGGCGGCACGAAGG
>WBMY01012345.1:274968-288347 GCA_013397315.1 Donacobius atricapilla
TCCGCAGCGTGGCCCGGGGCTCTCCGAGCGGCGGTGCCGCGGTGCTCGGGGGCAGCGGCGAGCTGTTCTGCTGCTCGCTGGAGTGGTTTTTTACTGTTTTCCATCGTAAGCCTTCTGGTTTGTGAAATTCAAAATGTCTTATTAATTAATTTCAGTAGCTGCAGCTGACTGAAATGACAGGAGAGAGTTGCAGCGAGCAGCAGCTGCAGAGGTGCCTGCCCAAAAGGAAGAGTGATAACGTGGTGAAATCTTCACATCGAAAGGAAAGTCTTTAGCCTTAGCCTGTTTAAAATAAATAAATAAAAACCACAACCAGAAGCAGTTGTACCTGTTAATTTTTCTGAAACGCTAACAAATAAAATCTATTGATTATTGAAATTAAAAAAAAAATAAAGAAGACCGACCAAATGATATTGCTCGAACTTGTAGGGCTTTTCACACTTTTTCTCCATACTCTTGTGCAATGTTTATATTTTTCCGTAGTTACTCTTCATTTGGCAAGGTGCTCTGATGAAACAAAATATTTAACAGATGTCCAGACATAAAAAGTTAATAAAATTCCTCTTGTAGCAGCAGAGAAATGCTTTTTTAACTTGTCTTAAACAACAAAAATACAAATGTCATATCCCATACATGAACATGTAAATGCTAACTTTCTGTTATTTAGACAGCAGGAACAGATTGCATTAAATACGAGGCTTTTTATTACAGAGGGATTAATGCAAAACAAGCATTAGCAGTTATTGCCCACAGAATCTTACGCATCAAGAAATGCAAGAATCAAAGCCACAGCAGCAGCAATAAGATGCCTAAGTCACACAATACATTTATGTGCCTTCCAGCGTATTACACAATCTGAAATTTTACAGTGGAAACACAAGTATGTGGGGCTGTATTTATGTATACACGTAGGACAATACTAAAAGTGAAAAGGACACTTGCTGGAGAGAAATCTACAGGGAATAGATTTTTGTGTGTATTTCTTATGTGGACAGGACCAAGTTAATGTTGCTGCTACAGGCAAAAGAGCCTTTTGGCTTTTCTGGCTCTTTTTTGCTGGTATTGTACAGTTTTCAGTCATTCTGAAACATGCCTGGCTGGTAAGCATAGTGGCAATGCACTTTAAGAATTTAATTGTGCTGTGACATCATGATCTCACAAATTATTTTTTCAGTACATGTACAGTAAGTCAAATCTGCTAGTAAAAAATACACACAAAAATACGAATGCATTCCAGCTGTGACCAACTCACCAAGTAGGTACAGTGTTCCAGTGCTGTGCAACTCAAATAAATGTATTTCATACATAGAGAGCTTGATTACAAATGTACCATGGTCTTTTGTTTATCTTGGCCTCCTGTATTATTGCAAGATGGTTCATGGAACTTCCTTTGCACCCTATGGACCTGAACAGCACGTGGATAAATGTCCTAAGGTATTGCTATCCTCAGAAAAAGCACAAACACAAGTGCTCCTCCTAAACAGGTGGAAGCTTTGTTGGATTTAAAAGTTTATCAGAATTCAGGGGAGAGACAAGACAGAAAAGCAGAAGTTTTACTATTTGATAAACCTTATTATGTTTTTTGACATTGTAACTAAAACCAGGAAGGTACTACCGTATTTGGTTTTTTTTCTCTCTGTTTTTGGTTTTGTTTTTTTTCTGTTTTCCATAGTAAGCCTCTGGTCTGTGAAACTCAAAATGTTTGATTAGTAAATTTCAATAACTTGTTTTCTGATTTTGCTATCAGTGTTATGAAAAATGTCAAAAGTAAAGCTCACAACATGTCTGTAATTCTTGATGTCTTAAAAATGCAGGGGTGGATTGAATTCTGATAATATGCTTTAAGAAATTCACTTTGATTTTTCTGCTGAGGAAGTCAGTGGGGATACACTGAAAAGCAAGTGTACCATGGAGTCAAGGATCTGTTTTGTAAATGTTTTTTCTCTTTGTATTTGCCGCAGGTTGAACAGTGGTATATGTTTGACATTCTGCTTTTGGTCAGCTATCAAATGTCTGTTTGAATTCTCCGACTGAATAAGTGGAAACATGTTTGCAATAAGTTCTGAGAGCACCAGTGCCATCTTTAGCCTAATTTGATTTACTGGTCTTTGTAAAAAATATCGTTAGACTGTAAATCTTCTCTTCTTTTTCTTCCTTTTAAATGCTCTTAGCTCTGATTTTATGCATGACTTTTTCCTAATATGTGGCTTGAGAGGAGGTAGGTTTTCCTTTGGAGTGTAGGAGTTTATACACTGAGATCTATGCCACATGTTCACTGCAAAGGATGTAAAGAGACTTTAAAATTACCTGGCTACTATTCAAAGGGCTATACAACTTTTCCATCTATGTAAACAGCTGGTTACAGTTGAAGTCTTTAGCTGCACTTACACATAGGTGTGGGCTCGACATTTCTGAGCCTGAATTTCAACTTGCTAACCATTGCTAGCTCCTTTCCCAAGGGAAAGCTGCCAACAGTTTCTCTTTTCAAAACATCTCTCTCCGTTTCTCAGCACAGGCTCAGCAAACAGTGTTCCCTTTGCCAGAACAACTGTCCCCAGGGGTTGTTTCCTATTCCTGAACCAAGGGAGAGCAGTGTCAGTGCCATGGACCAATAATAGACCTTTTTACACAGCGTGTTCTAAAAGAAACTGCTGGGATTGTAACTAAAGCCTTCTTTCTCTTCTGACAGCTCTATGGAGTCAATCCATTTCGTGTCCTGCCGTGACACCCAGGCGTGGGTTCTGTCCCTGCCGGGGAATTATCCCAGCCCAGGCCAGTGCAGCTAATGGGGTGACTCGCGCTATATTTGAAGATCAGTGGGGGCACGCCTGCTGCTGGCGTTACTGGACAGTGACTGTTGCCTAGACAGAGAGAAAAGCTTAGGACTGCTCCAGGTTCTGCTTTGTGTAGATTCTGAGCTCACCACCCCCATAGAATCAGAAGTGTCTGGTCGGCTGGAATTTTTTACATCAGCATTGTAAGGAATTCGGGCTTTGTTTACACTGAAACTGCTTTGTCTTCTGTCACCGTTCTTTGGGAGGGAATTTGTCGGTGCTCCTGTGCTCTCAACCATTGCCTGTCGTCTAACACTGGTACCAGCAAAAGTTGTATCGGGTTGCAATGGAGTTTGAGATGGCATCTCAGCAAAGGTTCTCAAGCACAGGTTTGAAGCTGTGTCTGCATTCTGAGTAACAAGAGGAAAATATTTATTTTCAGCCTCTTCTTGTGCATCATGCATCTCAGTCCAAAGCTCGCCAAGAAAGCCTTCGTTGTTATTGGTGCTAGCATTCTGAGTCTGGTTGTCTAAAGCATTTGTAGCTGGCCTCCTCTTTGGAGATTTGTTTTCCTGATTGCAATGGGTGTAATTGCTGCTGCTTTCTGTACGGTTGTTTTGCACAGACTGAAACATAGGAGGAGAATTTAAAACCGGGTAGAGCATAGCATCAGTTTGCTTTTCAATCAAAAATGTATAACTGCTAAGAGAGCAAGGCAGTGTTTTCTGAGGGCTGGTGGGTATTCCCAAAGAAGAGGGAGGGATCACAGAGTATTTCTTTGATTTGTTTATGTAGAAATTGTCAGAGTCTTCCTTGTTTTTATTCTGCTCACAGAGTCCCATTTTAATTTTTCGGAATCCTAAGTGGATAATTTCTAGAATATTTAAAAGCAATGATACAGTAGCTATTGACTGCATGAATAATATAAACACTGTCTTTTCTGTAGGTCTAGATACAAAGCAGTCAACTGTGTTAGGACATGGGTCTCTCTGACATTTATAAAGGGGATCTAAGTGAAAACCATAAAGAAGGTACTGCCCAATCATAAAGCCAACTTCCACTGCAGATCTTGTGAAAATATGTATCACGTAAGTGCAGAGCAAGGAGCCTCTTAGAGGGGCTTTGTTGAGCTTTCTTTGATCCAAGTGCCGGAGTTCTCTCTCCAGTCTTTTACGATTTTCAGTCATTTCCAGTTCAGTGCTTTCAAGTTCCACCCTTACCTGAGCTTTCTTTTTTTGCCTCTCTTTTTCCAAGGCTCTTAGTCTGTATAAGGCATGACCCATATACACCAAGGAAGGGGAAGACACAAATAGAACTTGCAAGACCCAGTATCTTATGAGAGAGATGGGAAAGGCCTCATCATAGCACACATTTCTGCAACCAGGCTGCTCAGTATTGCAGATAAATTCTGATTGTTCATCATTCCAAACATTCTCGGTTGCCACGCCGAGGACAAGCATTCGAAATATGAAGAGGATCGTTAGCCAAATCTTTCCAATAATAGTGGAATGAATGTGGACCTCCTCTAAAATGCCTCCAAGGAAATTCCAGTCTCCCATGGTTATTCTGCCATATTAACACTAAAATGTATGAGAGGAAAAAGTATCAAACACTGTAAAAGTTGCATTCCTTCCTTAATGTATTATGAAGAAAACAGCACTGGGAAAACGATCATATCTCACATTGTAACCATGGGAACATGACCCACTGCTCATTGCTAATTAGGTGTTGTATTCTCTCATCTATGAGATGCAGAACTGCATCATCTGCCTGGGTCTACTTTATTATTAACATCCTGATAAGCACTACAAGACATTAAACACCCTCAGTGGAAACTGGAGTGCCTGACTTGTAGCAGCATTTTAAGAGCATTACGTTGTGGGCTCGATATTTCTGGGCCCAGGAGAATTTCAGCTCGCTGACCATTGCTGGCTCCTTTCCCAAGGGAAAGCTGCCAACAGTTTCTCTTTTCAAAACATCTCTCTCCGTGTCTCAGCACAGGTTCAGCACACAGTGTTCCCTTTGCCAGAACAACTGTCCCAGGGGTTGTTTCCCATTCCTGAACCAATGGAGAGCAGTGTCAGTGCCATGGAGCAATAATAGACCTTTTTACACAGCGTGTTCTAAAAGAAGCTGTTGGGATTGTAAATAAAGCTTCTTTCTCTTCTGACAGCTCTATGGAGTCCACCTATCTCATGTCCTACTGTGACATTACGTGATCCATGTGAACCAGCATCCAGGAACAATGTGAGAGCAGTACATTTCTATTTAGGGCACTTATCGAGGTACAGGAATATTTCCTTATCCTCTTTTTGGATGTTCCAAGCCCCATGTCACAGCTGTAATTATGGCAGTCCAATTACTGTTTCACAGGGAAAACTGGTTATATAAAGGAGCTCATGAGGGAATAAATCATCTCATGAAAATGTCATTATTCATTAAAAAGATGTTTATGCATATCATTTTGTGCAGATATTTGCTTTTTGTTTATGGATGTCAACAATAAATCAGTAGAATTGCTGTAATTGGTTAGCTTCCTCTTATCAATGATACCTTTATTTGCAATAATTAATGGAGTGCCTAAGTGTCAAGCACTACTATCTTTGGCCACAACTCTATGAAAAATAAATTATTTACACAAAAATTCTTTACCCGCCTTTTCCTAAATGGCTGTCATCTGAATACAGATAAACTGGTAATACACGTGTGTAACTGTGCATCTCACCCTTCTTTCATGTGTTTGTTTCTCCATTAACAGGATACTACACTGTGGATAAAATCATAAATTCCTTTTCAATATTTATGTTATTATATACATATACAATTGTAACACAATTTTTCTTATGTGTAGGGACAAGCAAAACAGTTGTAGATTTACCTTTTCATTGTATGTACAGCATAATTCAACAGAATAATATCTTATTTTGGTATTTTTTTTAGGATAAAGGTGCTTTAGCATAGCATTTTTCTCTTCAAATGGGACTGATTTTCACCCTGTAAAACAGGAGTGCTAACAAGTAAACAGAAGCTGGAATCTTATGGTTGCAATATTGAAGTCTATAGAGGAATCTTTATGTTAAGCCTTCTAAACATGAAAATACTTTTGCAAATCAGTATACAAATAGGCAAGCTAAACGTTTTTAAAGAGAAACAAAGCAAAAATAAATGGTAAATTAAAAATAAAACATACCTTTCTTTACCAAAATGTGTAAAACTAAACGTCTGCGGCGTCCGATAAAAAATTACAACCCCTGCCATCTTCCATCTATGTGAGCAAATGGGCACATTATAAACAGTTTATTTTGCTGCAGGAGCAAGTGATAGAGTGTAAGCTTTGCACATGGAATTTATATTTGCTGGGGCTGAAGGGAGGAGAGAATCGATCTATTGTTCAGTCTACTGCTGCTCCAAGCATAATTGATCTATGAACAGTAAAAGATTCTCATTTTAAAAAGCTAGAAATAAAAAACCTGCAGCTTTAAGTTCTTTGAGATTACCTTCTCTTTTGCCTCTATAGCACCTTCAAAGTTTTCAGGACAGTCTCAGGCTCAGGAAAACAGAATAAAACAGAACTTTCAGCCTAAGTTTTAGTTTCTGTATCTCAGCAGGAGCAAACATTCAGCTTGCCTGTGCAAAAGGTGAATCTTCCCAAGCAGAGTTGCTGTGAATTCCTGCAGACAATCTGTTCTGCAGCAGCCGAGCAGCACACTCCTGACGTGAAAACAGCTCCATGGCTGTGCTTTTGGCCCCTCCGAACTCACTGCCACCTACAGACAGCATCTCTTCCATTCTGTGATCCTGCACTTCTCACCGACTCTCCTGAGGCCCTATCCCTCGTCATACTGACTTCTTTAAAAGACTCCTGAACCTGACAATGGTTTTACTCGTATTTTCCCCATCCATATAGTTCAGTATTTCTTTTGGGGAGCAAATCATTATACTTCCTGTCTCAAATGTCAGACGTGCCAAAGATGTCATTCTTCTGGATTGTGATACTTACATAGCCGATAAAAACTGGCACAAGTTCCATTTTTAATCCAGACCTTAAGCTACCCTTCTGCATTACCTCAGCAGGAAAAATAGTGAGAACAGGCTGAAATATTTTCTGTTATAAAAGAGCACACAAACTGCCTGGTCTCAAAGAACATCAATGGATGTAATTGTTCATAGATTACAATCTACTGTTGTTAACTTTTTATTTGATATTCCTCTCCATCCTATTCCTTTATTTACTTCAGGTGGATTATCATAGCACAGTTTCCCTGTGACTGAGGTGAATGACTGGGTTTCTTCCACTGCTGAACATGATTACTTCTGGTAGAAGATTTGGTAAAGCTGTGCATTATCCTTACCACGTTAGCAAGTGGCAGAATTAGAAATGAAACCCACAGGTACCATGCTCTGTGTCTTCCTAGAGGAGGACAAAGCCACTGGAACAGAATGAATATTCCTAAATTATCTTTTACCACGTTTAAACATTTTTGGAAGAATGGCAGTGCAAGTTCTCCATGTTAAAGGTAGATAGAATCACAGAAAGGCTTGGGTCAGAAGGGACATCAATAGTCCAAACCTCCTCCTTGGGCAGATCCAGCTTTTGCCAGATTGCTCAAAGCCTCATCCTGGGTTTGAATGAACTGAGATTGAATACTTCCCATGCCGGGGCATTCACAGCTTCTCTGCAAGCTGTTCCAGAGGAAGGCAAGAGCCTCATCTCCCTCATCCTATGTAATGTCTCGGTTTGCTCACAAAAAAAATCTCAGAGTAAATGCTCTCTTTAAAAATTCCTCTTGGCACCTGGGGATGGACCACAGCCATAGAAGCTGAGATGATGCATAAAACTTCTATAGGAGAGCTTAAAAATCTAGTGGATTTTTTTTTTGGAGGTAATCAAACTGCTAAAATCCATTTTGGGTACTGATGGTAAGCTGGGGAAACCCTTTCAAACACTCTAAACATTAAGAAATGTTGGGCAGTGGGGAAGGAAAAATACCTTATTTTACAAAAGAGAAAAAAAAAATAAATATATTCATTTTTGTGTAGAGTTTTTTTTCTGGAGCCTGCCTTAACAGTGCAGTGGCTGAGGGCACACCTAGGATTAATGTGCAAGTCCCCTGCCAGGACCAAGATGAGGTAGGAAGCATATCTAGCATGATAATGTTCTTTTCCGTGAGCCGCATCAGCACTCTGCAAAAGTGTAGTGCTGATTCAAACGTCCTAGAAAGGATGAATAAACTTCCTGTGCTGAGAACTCTAAAAAGCTAATCATTATCTGTTAATTTTGGTGCTGAAGATCAGTCAATAGGTCATGTCCCATTTCACACTTGCCAGGCTGCCTGAAAGTACTGAATCATTTTGGCAAGCGAGCAGCCTCCAGCCAGCCCGGGCTAGGAAGTTCTTAAAGCAGCATTCCAAACGTGTCTTCTATTGAGTGCTTGAAGTAGGTCTCTAAATATTTTTCTGTTATTGTTAAAAAACCCTCTAAGTCTGCTGAAGTGGCCCACACACACACCCCCTGCCAGCTCGTGCAGAGATGCCGAAGCTTTGTTTGAAAACCTGACGGGTTTGGTGAGACTGAACTACAATAGCTGCTGATTTCCTTGCTCTGTAAAACCTAAATATCAAAACAAGCATGTAACGATCCACACAGTGTTCCAGGATGCATTATCTCATTTCAAATGGTACTAGAGTTGAATGGCAGCTTGACAAGTCACGAGGGAAAATAAATTCAAGTGCCAACAATAATTTTATAGTGTTGGTGCTGTTTTTTACCTTAGTTTGGAGCTTTCAACTCTGACAATTTACACAAACTGTTTATAACAACATTCAGAATGTAGTAATATAGTGATGTATGGAGAGATCATTCATTTTTCTTCCAGGTCTAGAAGCTACCTCATTGGCTTTTTATTCACTGCAAAACATTCTCTAAATTTTTATGACTATGTTGATTTTTCTTAGCTTAGGGTCAAACGTCACAGTAATCCTCCAATCATGGAAATTCTCTGAAGATCAAGGCCTTTTCATTTCTATACATCAATAATGTGCACTTTATGTGCACAATTGATTTTTATTTTCTACTGCTGTCTGTCTGACCCACAATGGACAGCTGGATAAGTAGAAGCACAAACATCAGCCATGTGTCCTACACATTTCTGGGGAACATGAACTCACTCCCATAGTTTTCTATCAGTAGTAAAGGAGGCCCACAAATGATAAACTGCAACAACAAGAAATGTGGACAACTGTAGTACTTAATGTCTTTCTAATTTCCCAATTCAGCAGTACTGTGTTTGCAGGCAGACCAGAGATTACTGCACAAAGACTGAACCACAAATTTTTCACATTAGTGTATTTTCTGTGCTCCCTTATAGATTCACTTTGGATTGCTAAAATACACATGCAAATCAGTAGGTGCACATTTATGTTTTCACTTTCACAAGCAAAATTTCTGAAGCTGCCCTGGCCTGTATCAGAAAGTTTAAGGGTTTTTTTACAGTTTCTGTCTGTCTTTATCTCAGTTCATTGTTGATATTTTTAGTTCATTCCTCTCTTAGTTCCTTAGCTTTAAAATTTTTTATTTTCTGTATGCTTTTATTTGGCTGGCTGTCTATTTTCCTCTCTTAATCCCTTGGCTTTAAAATTTTATTTATACATAACACTGGTACTGTAGCTTTCTGTGCCTGTTTTTAGCTCTCTCCTGACCTTGCTTCTCTTTGCATTTTCAAGTTTCTTTCCATGTCTACTTTATTAGGCTTCCTCTCTCTGGTTTGTTTTTTTTTTCTTCTTTCCTGCCTGTTCTGCCTCCATCTGCTGGGGTCAGGGCCAGACTCGGTGCTTGTGGCCAGCGAAGGGAAATGGCTTCACCTGTGAGCGGCAGGATCTCGGCTGGACTCGTGAGGTGTGAGAGTGGCTGAGCCAAGGATTAAGATGGGCTGCAGGAAGGGCTGGGGCAGTAAAAGGCGCTGGGTGTATAAACCACAGCCTCTCCCCGGGGTGCTTTGCTGTTCCTTCAGCCGCTGGCAGCTCCTGGCCTGTTTCAGCTCTTTGGGCAGGTACATAACTGCTGGCGTTTGGAGAAGTGGAGCTCTCTGAGTAAGGCTTCAGCACTGCTCGAGGTTCAGCAGCCTCTGCAGTAGAAAATACCCTTGTGACACCTCCCCAGTCAGGATCCTGGAGGGACCCCCCTGCTGCGTGTCATGCACCAAAATAAAACCACCAGCCTTGGTGGCCTCAGGGGTCTTCATGGTCTCGGTGGCTCTCATGTTTTCCTGGAGCTGGGGGTCTCGTGTGTCAAAGACTCCCACCAAAATCGGGCTGAGCCCCCCCATCCTAAATGGCCCCCCCCTACCCAAGTGGGTCAGATATCTCCCTCAGATGGGTTAGAGATCCCCGCAGATGGGTAAGACAGCCCCCCACCCCCCAAGTGGGGAGTATGGAGGGGGGCAGTGACACCTTGCAAATTGAGGGTGGGGGGACAGCCCTCTGTATCATCCCTCCCCTAATAAACACACCAGCCCGGGGGTCTCCACAGCCTTCACGGTCTTCGTGGGTCTCATGATCTTCTGCGGTTGGAGGGACAGAGCCCCTGTGGGCTTGACATTTTTGAGTCTCAATTTCAGAGTGCGAACTATTGCTAACTCCTTTCTCAAGGGAAAGCTGCCAATAGTTTTCTGTTTTCAAAACATCTCTCTCCGTTTCTCAGCACAGGCTCAGCAAACAGTGTTCCCTTTGCCAGAACAACGGTCCCAGGGGTTGTTTCCTATTCCTGAACCAATGGAGAGCAGTGTCAGTGCCATGGAGCAATAATAGACCTTTTTACACAGCGTGTTCTAAAAGAAACTGCTGGGATTGTAAATAAAGCCTTCCTTCTCTTCTGNAATAATGTGCACTTTATGTGCACAATTGATTTTTATTTTCTACTGCTGTCTGTCTGACCCACAATGGACAGCTGGATAAGTAGAAGCACAAACATCAGCCATGTGTCCTACACATTTCTGGGGAACATGAACTCACTCCCATAGTTTTCTATCAGTAGTAAAGGAGGCCCACAAATGATAAACTGCAACAACAAGAAATGTGGACAACTGTAGTACTTAATGTCTTTCTAATTTCCCAATTCAGCAGTACTGTGTTTGCAGGCAGACCAGAGATTACTGCACAAAGACTGAACCACAAATTTTTCACATTAGTGTATTTTCTGTGCTCCCTTATAGATTCACTTTGGATTGCTAAAATACACATGCAAATCAGTAGGTGCACATTTATGTTTTCACTTTCACAAGCAAAATTTCTGAAGCTGCCCTGGCCTGTATCAGAAAGTTTAAGGGTTTTTTTACAGTTTCTGTCTGTCTTTATCTCAGTTCATTGTTGATATTTTTAGTTCATTCCTCTCTTAGTTCCTTAGCTTTAAAATTTTTTATTTTCTGTATGCTTTTATTTGGCTGGCTGTCTATTTTCCTCTCTTAATCCCTTGGCTTTAAAATTTTATTTATACATAACACTGGTACTGTAGCTTTCTGTGCCTGTTTTTAGCTCTCTCCTGACCTTGCTTCTCTTTGCATTTTCAAGTTTCTTTCCATGTCTACTTTATTAGGCTTCCTCTCTCTGGTTTGTTTTTTTTTTCTTCTTTCCTGCCTGTTCTGCCTCCATCTGCTGGGGTCAGGGCCAGACTCGGTGCTTGTGGCCAGCGAAGGGAAATGGCTTCACCTGTGAGCGGCAGGATCTCGGCTGGACTCGTGAGGTGTGAGAGTGGCTGAGCCAAGGATTAAGA
Source organism: Donacobius atricapilla (assembly GCA_013397315.1). Lineage (NCBI taxonomy): Eukaryota > Metazoa > Chordata > Aves > Passeriformes > Mimidae > Donacobius > Donacobius atricapilla. The sequence goes on from WBMY01012345.1 coordinate 286,510, forward strand.
TGGGCTGCAGGAAGGGCTGGGGCAGTAAAAGGCGCTGGGTGTATAAACCACAGCCTCTCCCCGGGGTGCTTTGCTGTTCCTTCAGCCGCTGGCAGCTCCTGGCCTGTTTCAGCTCTTTGGGCAGGTACATAACTGCTGGCGTTTGGAGAAGTGGAGCTCTCTGAGTAAGGCTTCAGCACTGCTCGAGGTTCAGCAGCCTCTGCAGTAGAAAATACCCTTGTGACACCTCCCCAGTCAGGATCCTGGAGGGACCCCCCTGCTGCGTGTCATGCACCAAAATAAAACCACCAGCCTTGGTGGCCTCAGGGGTCTTCATGGTCTCGGTGGCTCTCATGTTTTCCTGGAGCTGGGGGTCTCGTGTGTCAAAGACTCCCACCAAAATCGGGCTGAGCCCCCCCATCCTAAATGGCCCCCCCCTACCCAAGTGGGTCAGATATCTCCCTCAGATGGGTTAGAGATCCCCGCAGATGGGTAAGACAGCCCCCCACCCCCCAAGTGGGGAGTATGGAGGGGGGCAGTGACACCTTGCAAATTGAGGGTGGGGGGACAGCCCTCTGTATCATCCCTCCCCTAATAAACACACCAGCCCGGGGGTCTCCACAGCCTTCACGGTCTTCGTGGGTCTCATGATCTTCTGCGGTTGGAGGGACAGAGCCCCTGTGGGCTTGACATTTTTGAGTCTCAATTTCAGAGTGCGAACTATTGCTAACTCCTTTCTCAAGGGAAAGCTGCCAATAGTTTTCTGTTTTCAAAACATCTCTCTCCGTTTCTCAGCACAGGCTCAGCAAACAGTGTTCCCTTTGCCAGAACAACGGTCCCAGGGGTTGTTTCCTATTCCTGAACCAATGGAGAGCAGTGTCAGTGCCATGGAGCAATAATAGACCTTTTTACACAGCGTGTTCTAAAAGAAACTGCTGGGATTGTAAATAAAGCCTTCCTTCTCTTCTGACAGCTCCATGGAGTCAATCTATTTCGTGTCCTACCGTGACAAGCCCCCGCCTAGAAGGGGGAAGAGAGCCCCACAAATGGGGCAAAGACCCACACAAAATGATGGGGGGTGGCAGGGACCCCGGATTGTCGCCCCAAATCGGTGCTGATGACGTCACAAGGGACCAACCCAGGACGTGCGACCCTCCCCGAGAGGCGCTCAGAGGACCCCGGGTGACCCCGCACCTTCCCGCACCCTCGGGGTCCCGGGGGCCCCGGTGACCCCGCACCTCCCCGCACCCTCGGGGTCCCGCGGCCCCGGTGACCCCGCACCTTCCCGCACCCTCGGGGTCCCGGGGGCCCCGGTGACCCCGCACCTTCCCGCACCCTCGGGGTCCCGCGGGCCCCGCGAAGCCCCGCCCGCCGCCCCCGGTCACCCGCCGCAACTTTTGGTGGCGTTTCCCTCCGGGGCGGGGCTTCCTCGCCCAAGTCCCCCCAAAACGGTCCCCGCGCCCGCCCCGGCTCCATTTGCCCCCGGACCCCGCGGGATGCGGTCCCAGAGAGGTATGGGGGATGAGGGGAGGGGGCGCCGCGGGCCCTTTACGGCCCGCATTTAGGGAACGCTGGCCTTTTAAGAGCTCTGGGACCGGGTGCTGGCCCTTTAAAAAACTTGCGAGGGAGCGCTGGCCTTTCAAGACTAAGAGCTGCTTTTAGGAGACACTCGCCCCTTAAGAGAGCCCAGGAGGGTCTGCTGACCCCCTCGGAGACCCGGGCGGAGGAGGGGGTACACTGGCCTTCGTGGAGCCGGGGAATTCCCGGGGCCTCCCGCTGGATTCTCCCCGCGGGGGAGGACGGGGTTCCCCGGGGAGGAGGGCGGTGCCAGCGGGGGCGGGTGGTGACGTACTGGGAAT
>WBMY01012347.1:0-20691 GCA_013397315.1 Donacobius atricapilla
CTTTCCTCTCCCCTGCTTTCCTCCCCGCATTCTTCTCCCCTGCTTTCCGGGCAGCCCCCGGAGCCCTCAGCTGTGCAGCAGGGCCTTTTTGGGGTTGTTTAAAGCCCCTTTCCAGTTCCTGCCCTGCACCTTTTTCCACTTGGGCTGGGGGCAGCGGGAGGAAGGCTCCCTGTGTGCAGCTGACCCCCGATTTTGGCGCTGGGTCCTTCTGGAGCCTTCTTCCAGCAGCCTGGAGCTCGTGGAAAGCAGCACCGAGGAGTTCTGTGGAGCAGGGCTGGCGCTGGAAGGGAGAGCTCAGAGCCTGCTCCTCGTGCTGTGTTTCTGAGCCTGGTCAGAGTAACTCTGCTGCAAACTGCTTTTGGCTCCAAAAGCTTGGAAGCGATCTGTGATCAAGGGGAAATATGCGTGAAATGCAAAGGTTTGGTGTTAAAATAATTACTCATCTTCTGGTAACTGGAAGGTGGAGCAGAAAAAAAGTGTAGTTAAAGCAGGTTTTCTGGCTGCCTATGCAACACCTTCTGACTCTGTTAAATGTAGCTCTGCTGAATTCCAGCTTCCAAGAGTTTATTCTATATTTCAAGGGCCTAAAAATCAGGAAAGAATCAGAGTTGATGGGTGCTTGAAAAATAGGAAGAGTAACCAAGTGTTCTGGAGGGAAGGATTGGCACTGAGTAACAAATTATGGAATAACATCTGGTTTTAAATGATCTAAATGCAGTTTTAAAAAGCTCTGCTTCTGCTCTAATTGTTAACAGGATTTTTATCTTGTGCATTAATCCTGGGAAGGACTCCCTGTTCCTTCCTGTTGGCTTTGGGTTTGGAAGAAAAGCCTTTCTCTTCAACGCACCAGCCCCCAGTTAGTGACTTCCCTTGGGAATTGCTCCCTCTGAGGGATGAGCTTTATCCTGCCCACAGTCTCAGCCTCGTTTCAGCTGCTTTGCCTTTAAACAAACCTTCAGTCTCCCTATCTCCAGCCCTTCCTCAGAACTCTGCCTGTTTCCTGGCCCTGATAAACCCAGGTCAGAGCCTGACAACAGGAGTGACTTAGAGAGTGCCGGATTTCTGAGGGATCAGTGTTGGACTGGCAGAGTTTTGTCCACCCAGTGCCCAGTTTTTGAGCAGTGGATCCAGGCTGCTGGTGGCAGAGAGCAAGCTGAGCTGAAACTTCTGAAAATGGGAGTAAATAGACCAAGGGCTCCTGAATGTTCCCTCTGCTGCTGCAGAGGTAAAGCTGGAGCCTTTTCCAGTCTTCTACTGGAAGTCAGTTCAGCTGAGTGAGACTTTTCTGGGAATTCCCAGCACTTCTGTTCCCTTGTGCCATATTCTGTCTGAAATAAAACAGCCACGAACCTCCTGTGGTTCTCCGAGAGCACTTGGGAAGGACAAAACCTGCCCAAAATGGTGAATTCTAGCCTGTTCTGTGAAGAACCTCATGGTACCCCAGCTCTGAAGCCAAGTTATGGCTTGTATTTCCTCTGTGTGTCCTGAGCTGAACACTGCCCGGGCCCCTGAGGACCTGCTCCCTGTGCTGAGTGCTTGAAACATTTTCTGCCTTTCTGCTGTGGCCTCCTGATGTACCACTTTCTTGATCCATGCAATAATTTGTGTTCTTCTTGCAGGAAAACAAAAAAGAACAAGCAGAAAAGTAAGTGTGTTTTATTTTGCATCTGAGTGGGTCTCTCTAGTGGAGGATCTGTAGCTGAAATAAGACCTTCAACCTGCCCAAATAATTCACTGACACCTTGTGCTGTCCCTCCTGAACTCCTGGGACTCTCCCTGCTCGGGAAGGGGAAGGTTCACACTTTCCTGGTTGGCACAGAATCTACTCGTTTCAGTCTGACAGGATTTTGAGCTCCTGAAGTTGAAAAGCAAAGCTGATCTGCTGAAATAATTCCTTAAGTCAAACTTAGGTTTTCTTACTGAGGTGGAGATGCGACACAGCTGCAAAGCTGAGCAAAAATTGTCCCCCAAAACTATGACAGACTGGTGTGGTTCTAGTGCAGAAACCTCCCTCAGGTCAGTGCCAGTGCAGCAGATCAAACTGGCACAAACCGGGGACGCCCAGGACACGAGTAATGCTTAAAACAACCGATAAAACCCCAACAGGTGCAAGGGGGACCTGAGAAAAATCTGACCCTTGCTTTGAAATGCTCCTGCTAAATGTTCCCTGCTGTTTTTTCCTGCTGCTGTGCACAGCGCCAGGCATCGGGGAGGGGAGCAGCACCAGTGAGACTCCCCAGCCTCCCAGGAAGAAGAGGGCTCGCGTGGATCCTACCGTTGAAAGCGTGAGTATTTTCCATTCCCTCCCAGGGGGTTTTGGGTGCAAAACAGAAAAGGGTGCTGTGCTCCCAATTAGTACCTGAAAGTAATTAGTGTGGCTTGGCTTTTCTCAGGAGGAAACGTTTATGAACAGGGTTGAAGTGAAGGTGAAGATCCCCGAAGAGCTGAAGCCGTGGCTGGTGGATGACTGGGACTTGATCACCAGGCAGAAACAGGTACCTGTGGAAATCCTGCCCGGCTCTGGGGGACACCTTCCACTATCCCAGGCTGCCCAGCTTGGCTGGGTGCTTTGTAATGCCCAACCAAACTCCTGGAGGAGTTCCTTTCCTAACCTGTACCATCTTAACCTGCCGATTTCATCCGAGAAATGCCCTGGTGAGAAAGGGTTTCAGTTCAGCTTCCAGGGATAAATGTCCGCAAGAATGAGACAAACTTGTATTTGTTCTGTTTTGCGTTTGTAGCTCTTCTACCTCCCTGCCAAGAAGAACGTGGACTCCATTTTAGAGGATTATGCAAACTACAAAAAATCCCGAGGAAATACTGATAACAAGTGAGTAGTGCTCACTGCCAGCCTTAAACACCTCCTTGGCTGTTGTTGTTGGACTCCATGTAAAATGGAATAAGGTTGTGGAACCTGACCCAGCCCCGTGTCCCATGCCCTGTTCCAAGCCCAAGCTGATGGGGGTGTTCAGAAATCCTGAGGGAGTAATTGCAAACTGCATCTTCTGCTTCCTGGATATGATTCCTGCTTCCCCACTTGCCCTAAGCCTTTTCCTGAAGGAACCTGATAGAAACTGCCCAGAAAAGTTGTGTGGGGTGAGCTCAGTGCCCCTGGGCTCCCTCACAGGCCCGGGGGCCAGGGAGGTGCACGGGGGCTCGTGAATACTCAGATGGGCAAAGCCAATTACTGTTTGTAATTACACCCCAGCAGTCAGCCCTGAGCAAAACAAGGTGTGTTTACTCTGCAGGAAACTTTCCTGATTGAAAGGGAGAACAGAAAGGGGAAGTCATTTTCTTCCATTCAAGAGGAAGCAGATTACTGACTTGCCAGGGTGTTTTTACCTCCTCTGATGTAATTGTCCTGATGCCTGTTGTAAATGTGTTGGCAGGGTGGGGTGAGGGTTGTGCTCCCCTGTCGCTGCCAGCTCCTGTACAGGCAGGGTGGGGTTGGAGGCCTGCAGGAAGCCGGCAGGAGGGGAGCAGGTGCCTGAAGTGCTGGGGGGCTGTCCCCCACTTCAGTACAATTCCTTCAGTACTGTCCTTTGAGCCTGGGGTGAGCTTTGGGTGACAGCAGAAAGCTGCTGGATGTCCCCAGCGCTGCCTCTGGCTTCACTAGGGCTGCTCCAAGTCCATCTCTTGGAGAGGATGACTGAAAACGGCTGCTCTTGGTTGGCCTGAATCCTGGCTTAGTTCAGAGCAGCCCATTTTCCAGGGAGTCCTGGAATTGCATCCCCCTGCCCCCGTGGCTGTAGATTTAAGGTCTCCAGACAAATTTCCTTGCAAGATGTGAGTGCCTGTGAAAGACCCTCCTGATTTTGGTGGTCTCCCCAAGCCAAGGCTCACCCTGGAGCAGTCCTTGGCTGGGTCCTGGGAGCAGGCCCTGCAGAGCTCTCTGTCCCCAGGGAATACGCTGTCAACGAGGTGGTGGCTGGGATTAAGGAGTATTTCAATGTCATGCTGGGCACGCAGCTGCTCTACAAGTTCGAGAGGCCGCAGTACGCCGAGATCCTGGCGGATCACCCCGATGCCCCCATGTCCCAGGTCTACGGTGCCCCACACCTCCTGAGGCTCTTCGGTGAGTGCCCCTGGGGGGGATGAAGGGCACTGGGAAGGATTCCAGGGCTTGTTTCCCCCTCTCGAGCCTGTGACAGGCAGCTCTAAAGTGGGGGCTCATTCCCTGTCCATGTATGCAAAAGGCTCGGAGCCATTGCGGGGTTTGGGGTGGAAATGAAGTCTGGTTGGTTTGGGTGAAATTGTGTCTATTGGAATATTTCTGAGCCTGAATTCCAGCTCGCTGACCATTGCCGGCTCCTTTCCCCAGGGAAAGCTGTCAGCAGTTTCTCTTTCCAAAACATCTCTCTGCGTTTCTCAGCACAGGCTCAGCAAACAGTGTTCCCTTTGCCAGAACAACTGGCCTAGGGGTTGTTTCCTATTCCTGACCCAATGCAGAGCAGTGTCAGTGCCATGGAGCAATAACAGACCTTTTTACACAGCGTGTTCTAAAAGAAACTGTTGGGATTGTAAATAAAACCTTCTTTCTCTGCTGACAACTACATGGAGTCAATCTATTCCATGTCCTACCGTGACAGAATAGATTCTGGGTTGTTTTTCTGTGCTGCTGTGAAGCTGTGGGCTCACACAAGGACCTGAAGCAGTGTTTGTGACCAGTGTCCTTCCTTTGAGCAGTGCGGATCGGAGCCATGCTGGCCTACACGCCCCTGGATGAGAAGAGTCTGGCTTTGCTCCTGAACTACTTGCATGACTTCTTAAAGTGAGTACTTGTGAGCTCTTCCTGCAAGACAGAGGAAGGTCGGGGAGCTCAGGCTGCTGTGAGGCTGCCCCTTTCCAGTGCATTGTTGTATGACTGGGGCCTGTCTGGGGGATCTTCCCCACGGCTGCAGTGAAGCCTCTCAGACTCCACTCCTCTGGTGCTGTTAATCTGCACTCCTACCCCGTCCCGTCTGCTCCTTGTTGCAAAATAAATGCTTCAACATTTATTTATAGCTGCTAAAAAAAGCAGATGATAATTTCAGCCAGCTATTAAATTATGCAACAGTTACTCAACAACAGTTGAGCAAATGTTTAAAAACTGATGAACTTGAGGAATGTTATTTCTGGGACAGACTGCCACCAGGGCTTTAGTGTGCTATGGTACCTTGTAGCCATGGGATGTTTAGGAGGAAAACATCCTGATGATAATAAAACACTTCAGTGTGGAATGAGGTGAGCTTCTAACCCAAATCATTCCAGGTTTCTATGATTAGGAGCTGCTGGAAGCTCAAAGAAAACCCTCTAAATCCAGGATGGCTCTGCAGCAGAGCCAGGGAAAACCTGCCCTGGGATAGCTCTGGTCTTTGGGGCAGTCTGAGGTCGGTGCAGGTGCTGAAGAGCCTGGCTGGGAGGTGGCCAGGAGTCCTGAACCCATTCCATGAGAATTAATGGCACACAGGCCTTACCTTTGGCCGTGCCTTGTTTTGCCATCCTTCTCTCAGCCCCTGAGGGTCCCTGGTTGTGCACACAGAGCTCCCTGCTGTCCTGTCCTCTGTCCCTGCTCCTCTGAGCAGGGCAGTGCCAAATCGATCCTTGGTACCCCAGCTGCCTGAACCTCAGATGCCAACGGCTTCATGCTGTTAATCCTGAGCTGCTGGGGCTCACCTGGAGCCAGAGGTGCCTGGCAGCTCATTTGGAACGGGTTTTTTGGCCGAGCTGTCAGATCTGTACGTGCTTGGCAGGGCTGACAGCAGCTACGTGTGGGACTGGCGCTTCTCAGACCCTGCTGTGTGTCTGGGCAAACACCTCCCGATTCACTGAACAGCAGAGGGTTTGGGCGAGAAGCAATGTCATGTTCTTTGTTGTTTTTGTAGATACTTAGCCAAGAATTCCTCCGCGTTGTTCAGTGCCAGTGACTACGAGGTGGCCCCTCCGGAGTACCACCGGAAAGCGGTGTAATCCCGCTTCTCCCCGGAGCCAGGCGTGGACCCGGCGCCGCTGCCCACTTCTGCGCCCTGTCCCTCACCTCCCCGCCACACGGCTCCCCTAAACATAAAGCGAATAAAGTTGTGTGTGTGCAGTGGAACTGCCACGCGGGCGCCGAAGATTCCTCCTTCTCCCGCGGAATTTCTTGTCCCCAGGTGTGGAAGCTCGCGGGAGCTCCGGGGTGTTTCTGGCTTGGTGTTTGCGTCGCTGGGATGTAAAGGAATGTTCTGGTGTGTCGTTGTCTGAACTCAGTGCTCGTAGGGCTGCTCCCTCCCCGGAGGCTTGGCCTCACTAACCCGCTCTCTTCCATAGCAATGACAGACCCACGAGGGGCTGTGTCACCTGTGTTGGTGCTATTGACCGTCTCACTCACCCCAGTGACTTTTTGGTGTTGGAAGTTCAATGTTTTGGTTCATAAATGTCTGCTTTTCATCGGGTAGTTGAAGGACTGTGACTTTTTTTTATATTCTGATGATAGGAAAATGCATTCTCATCTTGTAGTGTTTGGAAATGTTGGTCTTTCGCAGAGCTGTTTTACAGACCTGCAAATAAACTTTTTTAATTTCAGATGTGGTTTCTGCTGTGTGTGTTTGCCTCAGTCGCTGCCGTGTGAGTGTTCTGGCCAGGCTGATGAAGGGAATGAGGGGTTTGGATCTCCTGAAGGCATTGCATGACTTGGCTCCGAGTAGCTGCTCTTTGCAGGCAAACTACCAGGTCCTAATCACAGATGTTACTGCAGGGAGCCACACTGGCCAGGGATCTGGGACCGTCCTGCCCCAGGGCTGCGCTGGTGCAGCCGGGGGGGCACTGAGCCTTTCCTGGGGGGCAGGAGGGTCCCACACGTGTCCCCAGCCTGGGCTGATGGGCTGGGGGAAGGTGTGAGCACGATCCCTGGACAGGAATCCAGCAGGGCCGTGTCCTGCCCTGCCCTGGTGCCCTCCTGTGCTGAGCACACCCCCCGTGCTGCTGGGGCTGGGCTGGTTGGATAAGGAGCTGTTGGAAAAAGCAGCAGGATCTGCTGTTGCACGGAAAAAGAACAATATTGAGCAATGGGGTGAGGGGAAGTTGCCATGGAAACTGAGGCAGGGCTGGGAGCAGCTCTGGCCCTTCCAAGGCGGGTTCCTACTCGGAATTGTGTCCAGGGCAGGCAGGGAGCAGGGAAGGGGCACGGTGGGTCCCTGTCCAGCTCTGGGCTGGGCCGGAGCCGTGTGGGAAGGTGGGTGCTCCTCTGGCTCCTGCTGCTGTTCCAATCACCGCCTCAGCAGTGTTAATTAGCCACTTCTCATTATTTATCCTGGCCCTCACCCGGAGCCAGGATCGTGTTCCCATCTGAACAATGGATTTATCCTTTGCCAACTACTCCAAGAGTGAAAAGGGCCTTTTGCTGTCAGTGCTGGTGTTCCCAGAACAGGGTTTGTACCAAGGCCTCTCGGGATCTTCTGGTGATTCTGCTTTATGTGGGAAGGTCGCTGGGCTCCTGCTGGCAAATCAAGGTTCCCAGGGAGAGGACACCTAGTGCTTTGTTGTTCCTCTGAGCTGGGAGCCTCTGCTCCTTCCAGCCCTTCCTGGGAAGGGTGAACTCTCCAGGCTGGCCTGGGGCAGGAATCGCTGGCTTCCCTCGTCGGCTTCTTTGGTACCCTCGGCCCCCACCGAGGCTGGGTGTGCTCATGGTTGTGGTTCCTCAGACAGGGCCGTACCCCCTGGAGAAGCTGAGGCGTTTGTAGAGCAGGAAATTAAATCTCTGCGAGGATGGACTGCTGGAGGCCAAACCCCATGCCCAGGAAGGGAAGCTCTTGGAAGTGGAGTCCCTGGCACAGCACGATGTGACAGAGCCTGGGGGAGCCCGGCTGGCCGAGCTCCCTCCTGGAAAAGGGGCTTTTACGCACAGAAAATGATTGTATGAGGAGGTGGTGGGGAGCTGTGATAAACTGTCCCTGTCGGGGTGACCCCAGCAGGAGGGGGGGCCGTGCCATTCCTCATATTCCGGCTGTGCCTTTCCCATATTCCAGCTGTGCCATTCCCAGTGTTTTGGCTGTGCCTTTCCCCATATTCCAGCTGTGCCTTTCCCATATTCTGGCTGTGCTGTTCCCCATGTTCCGGCTGTGCCGTTCCCGGTGATTTTTGGCTGTGCATCCCGCCCCACGCGCTGTGGCCTCTTTCCTCCCTCTGCTCCAGTGTGAGGGTGGTTTCCTGTGCTGCAGGCTGCCGAGGGCTGGGTCCATGCTCGCCCTGTTTTCCTGCTGCCCTTTCCGGCCTGCCCGCCTGTGCCAGACGCGATCCCGGCGCTCCTCCGGCCCCTGCCCGGCTGCCTCAGCCCCGGCCCCGCGGGACAGGAGGGGAGGGAGCGGAGCGATCCCGGCGGCACTGCCCGAGCTCAGCCGTGGCATCCGCACAGGTGAGTGTCCCCAGAACCACGGCCCGGTGTCCTCCTGCCTGTGCTGTGTCCCTGTGCTGTGTCCCTGGGCCGTGTCCCTGTGCCCCAACCCACAGGAGGGGCTGTGCCCTGCCCGGGGGTGACCCCGGGGCTGGCTGGGGTGAGCGGGCCCGGCTCTGACAGGGCTGTGGGAGCTGCTGGGGGCTCTGGAGCTCCCTGAGATGAGGAGCTGGTCCCAAAGCCCATTAAGGCTCCATGGGGCTCCCTCTTACCTGCAACAGGCACGTGCTCACCGGGCTTTCCACGCGCCCTAATGCCACACCGGGATTATGCCAAGGCCTTCCCTACTCTCTCCTGTTAATTATTAACTGGAATTAATGAGATGAAGGGTGGAGAGGAGCGCTGCAGAGGATGCTCCCCTGGCCCATCACCCCAAGGACCCGCTGGTGCCCCCCGGAGCAAAGGCAGCAGCAAAGCCTCCAGCCCCACCGTGGGTTCTGTGTGGCCTTCCCGGGGTGCCAGGGAGCTGTAATCGGCTTCTCCGGGGTAAATCAGCTTTCTGCAGCAGCCCTGGGCCATGAGCGGGGGCCGCCAGGAGCCGTGGGTCCCCTGGCGGCCCCTGCTGCCGCTGCTGGGTGGCACTGTTGGCTTCCATTCCCGTGGTATCCCCAGCTGCTGGGGGGTCTGGAAAGCCCTGAACGCGAGGGGGTGGCGGGTGGGAGTCCCACGGGATGCAGTCCCTGTCCTTGGCAGGAGCCGCCAGGGCAGCAGGGCACGGCAGCAGCTCCGGTTCTCACCTGGAATTGGCGCTGAGGGGTTGCTGAATGCAGCAGCGGAGGCTGCTGGCTAATTAGTTTATTCTCTGAAACAGCCTTTCAGGAGCCGCTCGGGGATCTGGGAAAGGCCAGGGCGGGACAGGGGGGCCATTACCTCGTCAGGCCAGCGAATGGAGCCGGGAAACACAACCCTGTGCGCGCTGCGCTGTGGCGCAGCAGCAGCGAGCCCCCGGTGCGGTACGGGCACACCTGAACCGGGGAAACCTTCCCGGGACACAGCGCCCCGGCCGTGCCCTGGCTGCCGGCCCTGCCACAGCCCGCGGGCACACCCCGAGGAGAGAGGGAAGCGCCTTTTCCAGAGGCCGTGCGGGTGTGAGCTGGCTCGGGACACCCTCCCTGCGGAGCTGCGGGCGCGCTGTCAGCCCGACGCTGCCGCTGTCGCTGCTTGGGTTTCTGAACTGGGTGGGGAGTGGAAACCCGGCGTCCCTCCTCGCATAAAACAACGGGGATTCGTTATCCAGGGAGCCAGCGCTCGGAATCGCCTTGATGGTGCTCCCACCCCTCTCCCTCTTTACTGATCTCATCGAGCTCTCCATGGAAACGGCATCAGCATCATCCCCGCGAGTCCCACAGCCACGGTGCCGTTATCAGGGCTGGGGCTCCGAGCTGTCGCCAAAACAGCTGTGCCCGCCCCGGCCTGAGGATGCCCCGATCCCTGTGCCCTCCCGGATTGAGAGGATGCCCGGATCCCTGTGCCCTCCCCGGACTGAGGATGCCCGGANCCGTGCCGATTTTCCCCGTTCCGTCCCCGCCTTGCTCAGTACATGATGATGCCGGGAGCGAGGAATGCAGGGCTGGCCGAGCTCGTCCTGCCGCCGGCAGCCCCGGCACCCCGGTGCTGCTGCCAGCCCAGCCCAGGGCAGGTATCGCCACCACACCCCAGCCTGACCCCGACACCCCCAAGCGTGCGCTTGAAGCCGGCCGCAGGAGGGGGCGATGCTCCGAGGAGGAGGAGGGATAATTACTGGCCCGGGCCATCCTCGCGTGCTTCTTGGTCCAGCGGCTCAGCAATTAGCGCTTGGGAGCGGCCAGGGAGGAGCTCCTCGTGATCCTTTGTGTCTCGGAGTTTCCCAGCAGAAGCTGTTCCCCGTGATTTGCTCTCAAGTGTCGCTGCCCCAGCTGAACCTGTGCGGCAGCTGCTGCCTCACCTGCCCGCAGGTCTGGGCAAAGAAAACGCCGGTCCCTCCATAAAGTCAACATGACAATAGGCTCTGATTACATCTTGCAAACAGCTGCGGTCACACATATCTATTATTATTTTTTTTTCAACCTTGGAGAATTAATGATAGAGAAAACTTAATTTTGATTAACAACTGGTGCGTCACCAAAAGGGATTTTTTTTTTTTAATGAGTGATAAAACAGTTATGCCAAAATAATCCCAAACTGGTGCCTCAGCGAGCCCTCTGAGGAGACAGGATCAGTACTCCAGGAGCAGAGAAAACCGAAGCAGATGGAGGCGAGGGCTGGCAGAGCAGGCTGGTGCTGGAAGGAGAAGGTGCAGTAGGACGGAGAGCTGTCAGTGGTTGGATTAGGGCTCCTGCCACCTCCCTCTGCTCCACGCTCAGCTCCTGCATCCCCCAGCCCGGGGCAGTGCCGGAGGCGGCAGGAGCTCCGGCCCGGCCGGCTGTGACCCCGGTCACTGAAGGGTGGCTGACCCGCAGAGCCTGGGCACCTTCCTGTGCCACCCCAGCCGCTCCTGCCCTGTGTGAGGCAGCCGGGAGCTGTGCCGAGCCCTGTAACCAAAGCCGGGAGGTGCCCCCATGGTGTCTGGTATGTTCCCGTGGCCCGAGTGGGAAGCGGCTGGAGCGGTGGGATGAGAGCGCTGCGTCCATCGGCATGTTTCCACTTTTAACATGTTAAGGATCGTGTCTGTAACCTGCCCTAATTTTAGGCATTGGTCTCTGGCGCTGAATTCCCGCAGGGAAGAATGAGTGCAGGTGTAAAATTAGCCGGATTATTTCTGGGCTGGCGGTTACCAGCGCTCCATCACGGAAATGTCCGGCTCAGTCGTGTCTGTGCTGCTGCCCCCCAAGCAGCCCTGTCCCCTCCTCGGGATCGGCCTGCAATCACAACCCTGTTATGCAGCTGGAGGTTTAGAGGGAAAGGACACCGTTCCTGCATTTAGGAATTGATCCGTGTTAGGGGCAGCTAAACAGAGTAGCCTTTCAGCCCCAGTGGTTTGGCTGGAAGAGCTTGGGAGGCAGAGACTGGACAAGGATAAATGGTGCGTTTCTAGGCTCTGCCACAGCTGCAGAAGAGATTATGTGAAATAACGAACGTGGAAATGTTAATCAGCATTAGCTGTAGTCCAAATTCCATCAGAGGAATGCTAAACAAAGAGAAGGAAAAGGCTGGGATTAGGGTGGCTTGGCAACAGGCTGTCCTCCCCAAAGTTTGGGTCTCGTGCTCCAGGATTTAAGCTGTTATTTAAAATACAAGTCCTTTTCTTTCCCTCCTCAGCGCAAACACCAGAATGTCCAAGCGCAGAGCAGCTGGAACCAGCACATGGAGTGTGCAGCAGCCTGGAACTGAGGACACAGCAGAGCAGCAGCTCATTAGTGTGAGCACAAACATCCCTGCCCAGGCTGGCCCTGGCATTGCACTGCCAGGGACTGGTGTCAAGGAGAGGCAGTGACCGAGTGGGGCTGCAGGGGACACGGCCAGGCTGGGCAGCTGAGGGGACTCTGAAAGGACACCTCTTGGGATTTTGGTTTTTCATGTCTGGACATGATCTCCTGAGCTTTTGGGTTTTTAATACTTAATGTAACCTTGTGTTTGACTGCTCACTCCCTGGTTTCAGTATTTTTCCCTGTTTGCTTTGTCCTGGCCCTTTTTTTACCAAAATTTTTCAGAATTAATATTTCTGAAGTGACTCAGGTTCCTCCTGTTCTACCCCTAAGGAGCCCAGCTGGGAGAGCAGGGGAAGTTCAGCCTGAAGAAGAGAAGGCTCCAGGAAGATCTCAGAGCCCCTTCCAGTGCCTAAAGGGGCTCCAAGAGACCTGGAGAGGGACTTTGAACAAGGGCCTGGAGGTACAGGACAAGGGGGAATGACTTCACACAGCTTTAAGGTCCCTTCCAACCCAAACCAGTCTGGAATTCTGTGATCCTGTGTTCCCATTCGAGCTGGAAATGCAGGAGGACGTGGAGCTGTGGAGTCTGACACAGGGGAAACCCCTAGGGCAGAGTTCAGCCCAGTCCAGCAGAACGGGAACCGGTTTGGATTTAGCTGTGCCTCTTCCCCCACTTGCACACTCCTGGAGGGCTGCCAGCCCTGCAGAGGATGGAGAGGGAGCGGAGCTGCGCAATCACACGCGCTGTGATCTCTGCGTACAGCTGATTGTTTGAGAGGCTCTTGCGGCAGAGACCACTCTGGGATGCATCCCAGGCTGGATGTGAGGTGGCATTTGAGTGTGGAAGCTGCTCTCTAGTGGGACAGAGGTTATTTTCCCCGCGGAGTTTGCAGACTGCTCACTGTACTTGAGAGACTGAGCAGACAAGTGTGTTCAAACAGCAGAATCCAAGTGCGCTGGGCACTGACGCTGGGCTGGAGTCTCACCAGCTAAGAGAAGGCTGAGCTGAGGAGCAGGAGCTGCCCACGCAGCCAGGGGAGCGTTCCCAGGTGGAATGTCCCCCGGCAGGCGCCATCCCGGCTCGCTGGAGGGGCTGATGTCGGGACAGTGCCTGGTGTCTGCTCCGGGCACTCACCACACCGAAAGGGCACAGCACAGCGCAGCGCAGCACCCCCGGACAGGTTCCCAGGCTGTCTGGGGGCTCTGCCCGCGGGTATTTTTTCCCTTCTCTTCAAATGACAAGACTTTGAGAAAAGCCATCCTTGAATAGCTGGGGCAGCGCAGATCCGCGGGGAGCCGGCTCGGGTTTCCCGGCTGCCGAGTCCATCCAGCAGGTATTTCGGGCAGCCTGGCCGCTTCGTCCAGCGAGCTGCGGGGGGCCGGCGGAATCAGGACACTGTGTGCCTGCCCCTTCTTCCAGGGCTGCTCCAAGGGCTGAGGCCTCTGCTCCACAGCGAGATCAGCTCCCGGATTGGCGCACAGATTGCTGCCCAGCAGGAGCCGAAGCTCCTTTCCAGAATGAATCCCATTCACAGGAAATTCAGCCCCCGTTTGCCATCGGCCGGCATCCAAGAGAGAGCAATACCAGCAGACACAGGGTTTATTTCGCAGGAGTGCCATGAAACTCGGGGTGCAGTTGCTGGTGTGAGTGACAGCCGTGTGCCAGCCTCAGGTCACCCTGCTCTCCTGTGCCCCAGCCTCTCTCTCCGTTCTGTGAGCCCAGGTTTGGCTGCTGCAGGTTCAGCTGCTCCCTCTGAGCAGGCAGGAGTTCAAACCCCGCCGGTTTCCCAGTGCTCAGAGCAGATGGAGAGCAGGGAAGGCACGGCCAAGATAATGGAGCTAATTTGCGAGGCTCGGGGAGCTGTGTGGGGTTTCTCTGGCTTCGGGAGACGCTGCTGGTTGGGATTACTGTGGGAGACGCTGGGGTTGCTATCATTACACTGCAAATCCTGCATGCCTGGACGGTTGCTAACCTGGGACCCTGCTTGCTTTGCTCCTCATCAACCTAAAAATGAATCCAGGATCTCTCCGGTGCTGACAGGAGCACCCAAGAAGAGACAGAGGGTGAGGGAGCTACTGAAGGTCACGGGGCTCCAGTTTCACTGTTGATCCATTTGAGCTTAAACAAGGCTCCGAGCTGTTGATGGTCCAACCCCAGACGTCACACACACACAAGGATAAGAAGCTCAGGAAGAGCTCTGCCTTTGCTACTGACTCTAAAGCTTTGGAAAGTGTGCTGTGGTTGCCTGGGAGCTCTGGTTTCCAGAGCAGCCGGCCAGCCCATCCGTGAGGATGGAGGAAGATGTGCTGATGACAGCAGCTATTTGAGATGTTTTTCCCTGAGCTGGGCTGGCTCCCCACAGATAGAGCTTTGTCACCCTGAAGACCTGTCTGCAGCTCTGCCAGTGCTCCGATGGATTTGCACACTGCTGACACACAGTCCTGGTTTTTCTCTCTCTTTTGCTGCAAATGAAACAGTTAAACTGCAGCATGGTCTCTCCCAGGCCAGACTGCTCTGTGCAGGAAGGCATTCAGCTCTGGTTAAGTTCCTTTTGATCTTTACATTCCTTTGGCTCCTTATCACTTCTCCTTGTCCCTGCTGTTTGTCCTCCCATTTACCCCAGTCCATGGTAAGGCTTTATCTCCAGGATCAAACCAGTCCAGGGGAGATCAGAGTTTCTCCTGCCATTGCTCTGTCCCCTGGTGCAGCCCCAGGAGCACTGGTCTGAGATCCCTTTTGCCTCTGCTCCCGTGCTGCAGGAGTTGCATAATCCCACGGAAAGCCTGCCTGCTCGTGCTGATAAACCAAGGCAGCAGCAAACGCCACTTCTGTTTGAGGTGAGGGGAACCAGAACCTATGGGCAGGAATGTCCTGATGGGAACATGAGTTTTTGCTATGTCCCTTGCACCCACTTCTGTGTCTAATTCTACTTCCCACCCTCGGGTACGACCACAGCACGTGTGACACAGTTCAGTCTGTGTGGGACACGCTGCCTTCGGTTCACTTGGGAACTCAGCTCCCTTACACTTGCTGGAATGTGCTGCTTAATTAACACCATCTATCACACAGATACTGCGACCACAGTGAACACGGGTTCACTGGCTGTCTCTCTGTGCCTCAGCACGATTCCATTTCTCTGCGAGTGAATTTGCCTCCTCTCAGCAGCTGAGGTGCTAAGCAAGGCTAGGAGCCCCAAGAAAAGATGCCTTCACTGTTCACCTTCCCCAATGACATTCCAGAACTTTCTCCTGGCATCTGGAACAAGAGTTTACTGCAGTCGAGAAAATTAAATTCACCACTCCACATGTGAGCTGTTTTCAGCCTTCATCCGCAACCTGACCTTTACCCTCTTTTGCTGCCAAAACAGATTCCCTTCCTTTGGGGTGTTTTCTTCTTTTGGGATGTGTTTTAATCCGCAAGGAATCCACAGGACAGCGTGTTCCGTTGGCTCTCTCGGCAGCAGGCAGCAGCCCCGGTTTCTACACCCACTCCTGACCTGATGGACAGCTTTGGAGAGCCGTTTCCCACCTGTTCCCGGTCCGGCACTGCCCTGTTGGCCGCACACCGCGGCTCTCCAGGAGCTGCTGCCAGGCACGGTCTGGCGCTGGGTCTGGGCAGGGTGAGCGTTCCCTGTGCCTGCCGGGCGCTGCTCCGGAGCAGCCGCGAGGAGCGAGGGACAGCAGCCAAGTTGGCACCCCGAGAGCTTGGCACACGCTTTGTTGTTCCCGAGCTCGGCCTCAGGCCAGGCGGGCTCAGAGCTCAGTGTGCAAACACTGCTGAGCGCAGGTTGCCGTCTAAACATGTTCCCTTCCTCCTCCCTTTCTGAGAACCCAGGACAAGATGGGGGTGACAGGAGAAAGGAGGTTGTGGTGATGCGGCGTCGGGCTCTTCTCCCAGGGAACAACCCACAGGACAAGAGCAAACAGCCTCAGGTTGTGCCAGCAGAGGTTTAGGTTGGATATTAAGAAAAGCTTCTTCACTGAAAGGGTTATCAAGCTTTGGAAGAGGTTGTCCAGGGAAGTGGTGAAGTCATCATCCCTGGAAGTGTTCAAAAAACCACGTGGATATGACATTCAAGGACGAGGTCTAGTGCTGAGCGTGGTGGTGTTGCATGGTTGACAGCTGGACTTAATGAACTTTTCCAGCCTTAACAATTCTATAATTCCATGATTCTCAAGAGCTTGGACACTGGTTTGCTTTGGCTGTGCTTTGTTAAACCTTCCCACTGCTTGTCCGCCCGTCCCCGGGGCCGTGTCCCCTCCCCATCCAGCAGTGCAGGTTTGTGCACACCTGGCTGGCGCCCCTGGGGATGGGCAGGAGCTGCCTGGGGAAGGTGGGGGTCAGCCAGGCTCCGGGGGCTGCCGGGCCCGGCAGTGACCGTGCGTGTGCTCCTGCCCCTGTGGTCATTGCTGCTGTCACCCTGGGACCCGGCTCCGAGGGACACCCCACAGACGTGTGTGTCCTGCTGGGGACACTGTGTCAGACACCCCACGGCAACAAGGCCCCGCTCTATCCCTGCAGTGGAGACTGGGACCCTTCCTGGGCTCAAGAGCAAAGGGAGATAAAGTTATATCCTCCTCTGTGTGTGTGCCTGGCACGGGGATTAATTTATCTGGATCATTAAGGCAGCAAGTGATGCAGGACGTGGCTGGGTAATTTAATGGCCCAGGTGGAAATAGAAAGCCAAGAACGTGTTGCCCTTTCAGTCGTGCTGGGGTTTGATTTTTATGTCCTGTTATGAATGGATTGATAAATGAACCCCCTGGAGAAGTGGAATATATTCGCACTGATCTGCCTCTCTGTCGTATGAAACTGCAGAGCTTGCTGAGCCTCTTTTTGGGGACAGGTGTTGCCATGGCTTGTGCAGAGGGGCTCCCCAGCTCCTGTGTGGCTGCAGGAAGGGATCACTGGGCACAGGTGGAGGTCCTGGAGCCACATCGCTGTGGATATGGGCCTTGCCCAAACAGCTGGTACCACCTCATTCTGTGGAGTGTGTGACCACCTAGCTCCGTGCTTTTGTGACTGATTCAAAAATGCTCTGAGCTCTGACTGGGGTAAGAGAGTGACACAAATGCTCTTCCAAAGGAGCAGAAGCCCAGGTTCTGGCGCTGTAACTCTGGAAATCCCACCGTGCCGCAGCAATTCCCTCCTCCTGCCTCGCTGTACAGTTTGGCTCCAATTAGTTGGTCTCGACTGCTACATGTGCAGGCCAACACTGCTTCTATTTCAGGGGGACTTGCCAGAGATTAATTAGATCCCAGGCCTGCAGAGGACCAGCCAGCACATTTCGTGTGCCATTAACTCGGCACTTATCAGGCAAACACTGTCGGGCTAAATCTCCCCTTTGTTGTGCTGCTGTAAGCGAAGGTTGTCACAAAAATGAGCCGTTTGAGCAGACACAGGGCGATGGATGGCTGGGGAGCTGCGTGAGCTGCTCGCTGAGCTCAGCCGCCAGCCCTGGTCACTGGGATGGCACTAAGTGTGTGTCAGCGCAGGCAGCCCTGCGGACACGGCTCCCCTGCCCACGGAACTGCTGAGGCACAGCCTCCACCGGGCCCTGAGTCAGGGCACAGAGATGTGCAGCGTCAGCCGCTGCTCCGAGGAAACCTGCGCTTTGAAGGGTAAAGCCACAGACAGAGAAATCGCCGAGCTGAGGAGAGCAGGGAGCAAATCTCCAGCAGGAGCTGCAGATTTCTGTTTGGAAAGCATGAAGTGACCTTATCTCGCCAGCCTCAGGTTGTGCTCTGCTCTTGGTGCCCACGCACTGGGAACACAAACCACAGCAGGCTGGCTTGTCCCGGCTCGTCTCACTTCCAAGAGAGCTGGGAGAATGTCTGGCCAGACAATGAGGGACAGGAGCCAAGAACCAGGAAAGGAGTGATGGCGAGAGCAAAACAAAACCAGGGATGAGAAACAAAAAAGAAGCTTGGCGCAACCTGGTCTGAGGAAGTTGTCCCTGCCCATGTCAGGGGCTGGAACTGAATGGCCTTTAAGGTGCCTTCCAACCCAAAGCACCCCAGAATTTTATGATTCCATGATATATCATCTAAGTAATCGTCTAGAGGGGATGGGGTGTGCAGAGGGATGATGTAGTGGGAACTACATGCCAAGAATCTTAACAGCAGCAGCCTGAATTAATTTGAAGAGCAAAGTGAGAAGTCTGGAGAAAAAGCCTGTAGAAGTGTCCAGAATGAGGGAATAGTCCTGGCAGTGTGGTCAGGGAAGGGCCAGACGTGGAATCTGCCCGGACTGCACCGGAACAGCCCGGCTTGGCCTGGGGACTGTGAGGTGAGGCTGGTTAGCTGGGCTCCTGGGACTGCCACTCACACCGACAAGTCAGGCTCCAGTAACTCAACATGAAACATCTTGTTCTGGTGCTGACACATCGGGCCGGGAGATGGTGTTCAGATAGGGAACTTCCTGCTTTGACAGCAGGGGAAAAAATGGGCAGGCTGCGCTCCAGCTGCGCTGGCTGAAGGCCCTGCCCTGCACAGAGCTGGCCAGCAGGACCCGCGGTGTGCCGGGACGGGCTCCGGCAGGACACAGCTGGGTCACAAGGATGGGTGCCATGGGTGCCATCCCCTCAGCGCAGCACCGGCTCAGCCCTCAGCACGGCAGAGGCTCTGCCGGCTGGGGAAAACCTGTGGGTGCCTGTGATTATCAGGGGACGGGGAACGGTGCCGGAATTGGCCCAGCGCTTGGAACTGCTCCGTGCAGCTTCTCGGCACTGACTCCAGAGCAGGGAGTTATTTTTAACACTCTGCTTTCCCTCGTGCTGGAATGACTCAGAGGGAGCTTCCTTTGAGTGGCACAGATTTGGTGGGAAAAGGGGAAAGCTACTGGTGTTAGCTTGGTGCTGAGAATGTGATGATATTCTGTAAAGCTGAAACTTTTGGTAAACTTTTGGTGAGAGGTGTCTGGAGCTGTGGCTTCTGCTCCAGGACATGCTGGAGCTCTGTTGGTGCCCTGGACGCGCCAAGGCTTCCATGGGGGAATTAAAGGAGAGATGCTGCCCGAAACATACACCACAAACTTTAAACGGCATTTGGGGCATGACCAGTGAGTCTCCAGAGAGCCCAAATCTGGGACTAATCCGTGCTGGATGAGGGGTCAGAGTGCCCAGGGGAAGGTTTCCATTTCGGAGCTCGCTGGACTCCCCAGCCACCCTGCTGCGCACAAAATCAGTTCATATTTAACGGCACCATTTTCTTTCCTTCTAAACAGGCCACCTATAGAGTAACCCAAGTGTTTGAACAGGGTTTGGCCAGATTGATTAAAAGGCAGTGACATTTACCTCCAGCCTTGCTTATATTAGACATCCATTGATCAAACAGCCCCGTTCCAGCTCTGATAAGCAAGGTCTTAAACCCAACCCATGAGCTGTAATTAAATAAGTCTCAAATAAGCTTTAAAGCCTTCTGTCATCAGTGCGGTGTGACGGGGCTGTGAGGAAAATGGGGTGAGAAGGGGACAGTAAATAAGACTTGGGACGAGCAGAACTGAACTCAAACTCGGACATGCTCACGCCGAGGCTGGAGTTAATTGTGCTGTTTAAAATGCTGCCTGTGCCCAGCTCGGGCCTCTGCTGTGTGACCTCTTCATTCCTTTGTGAACAGATGTCGCGTTTAGCACAGACTGCTCGCACGGCGGCCATTGGTTCGTATCGCCCGCTGCAGGTGAGCGGGAGGGCTCTGAGCTTCCTCCTCAGCCACCGCGAGCTCTGTAATAGGAGGGACGAAGGTGTGTGGGGGGGGTCCCCCTGGCACCAGGTACACCTGTCCCGGTGCTTCTCCCGGTTCTTATCGCGGTCCTTATCCCGGTCCTTAGGCCGGCGCCCCAGCAGCCTCAGCCGCGCCCTCTCTATGGTGCCCTGAGGGGCCGCCCCGTGCCAGAGCGCCGCCCCGGCCGCCGCGCTCTGCCCCGCCCGCAGCGCGCCCCCTGCCGGCCGGGCGGCTCCGCGCCCCTTTACGCGAGGAAGTCCNCCCGGTGCTTGGGGTAGGGCAGAGCACGGGGGGGTCCCGGTGCTTGGGGTAGGGCAGAGCACGGGGGGGTCCCGGTGCTTGGGGTAGGGCAGAGCACGGGGGGGTCCCGGTGCTTGGGGTAGGGCAGAGCACGGGGGGGTCCCGGTGCTTGGGGTAGGGCAGAGCACGGGGGGGTCCCGGTGCTTGGGGTAGGGCAGAGCACGGGGGGGTCCCGGTGCTTGGGGTAGGGCAGAGCACGGGGGGGTCCCGGTGCTTGGGGTAGGGCAGAGCACGGGGGGGTCCCGGTGCTTGGGGTAGGGCAGAGCACGGGGGGGTCCCGGTGCTTGGGGTAGGGCAGAGCACGGGGGGGTCCCGGTGCTTGGGGTAGGGCAGAGCACGGGGGGGTCCCGGTGCTTGGGGTAGGGCAGAGCACGGGAGTCCCGGTTCGTGGAGCGGGGCAGAGCACGGGAGTCCCGGTTTCTGGAGGGGCAGAGCTCGATGGTCCCGGCGTTTGGGAGGACGGGGAACGGAAGGTCCCGGTTCGTGGTGGGACGGAGAACGGAGGGTCCCCGCTCCCGGAGGCTTGGATCACGGAGGGTCCCGGCTCCCGGAGGCGCAGAGCACGGAGGGTCCCGGCTCCCGGAGGCGCAGAGCGCGGAGGGTCCCGGCTCCCCGGGGAACGGGGGCTTGGCTGGAGCAGGGAGCGCGGGCAGCCCGGGATCCGTGGGAAGGCTGTTCCCGCTGGGCTGTGCTGGAGGAGCGGGGCTGAGCGGGGGCAGCCGCGGCGTGAGCCACCCCCGAGCCAGCCCCGGCCTCTCGCGGCGCCGGACAGGCTTGCGGTGCCCCTCTTTTGCGGTGCCCCTCTTTTGTGGCGCCCCTCTTTTGCGGTGCCCCTCTTTTGCGGTGCCCCTCTTTTGCGGTGCCCCTCTTTTGCGGTGCCCCTCTTTTGCGGTGCCCCTCTTTTGCGGTGCC
>WBMY01012347.1:20718-45332 GCA_013397315.1 Donacobius atricapilla
GCGCACAGCCTCCGGCACGCATTAACGCCGTTTTCCCGCGGGAGCCGGTGCGGAGCCCCGGCCGGCAGCCGCCCGTCCGTGCGCAGGAGCGGGATCTGCGCTGGGAATTAACGGGGGAAAATCGGAGCGCTTGGGAAGGGGACAGAAAGCTTTCCGAGGCTGGCGACCACGCAGCTGGGGTTGCTGCTCATCCCGTCTGGAATGCGGAGCCGGGGGAGGCAGAACCTCTGGAAGTGCACCTTGGTGATGGGTGCAGTTGTCCCTGCCTTCTTGTCCGCCGTCCAAAATTTAGGCTGCTTTTAGCTGGCGTTAACTAGCTTTTTTTTTTTTTTTTTTCTTTTTTTTTACTTCATTCATCCCTGCGGATGACTTTTGTTGAGGGAGGAGGTCTTTGTGACTGGGGAAAGCTGCGTTTGGCAATTGCTTCGCGCGGTAAATCATCTTTAATTGCGCCTGTTCCGTAAATGCTTCCCGGGAATCCATCCTGAGCGCATCCCTGCGCTCCTCTGCTGCGCTCGCCGCTGGCTACGTGCAGTAAATAGCGGGACGGGGAGGTGAATGTGAGACACTGGCGTTTATCAGTTGTCCTTTGAGACATTTGCTGTCTGTAAAGTCCTCCTGCGCGTTCGCCTTGGGTCTGACGCTGTTACCTGGCAGGAACAGCTCGTGGGGAGGAGCTGGAGCTGCTCCAAACAGAGACGGAACTCCCTGGCAGATGACAGCTCCCATCCCCGTGCCCCGGGATCCGCGGAGCTCAGCAGTGATTCATGAGGCTGCTATGAGGATTTGTCATGTGTGGGCTGGCACTGCTCTGTGTTCATTAGCTGTCCTGTACTTTAGAGCTGTTTGTTATTCTCAAATTAGCCCAGTAATTAAATTCAAACAGAGACTGACAGCACCTGTGTTTGGTTTTGAATAGACATGGAGATTCTTCACTTCCAGTAAGCCTTCTCTCCAGAGGAGGTTTGAGCAGTCTTAATACCTTTGAGAGCTGAAGGTATTCTAAAATACGTGAAGGGAAACCGCTTTCAGCAAGATCCTGTAAAAACAGGGATTTTTGTCCATAATAAACTTACTTCCCGTGTGGGTCACATAGTTTGGTTATGCGATCACTCCACCATCTCGTCAAATAGCAGCTTTTAATCCCCTCTGTGGGGGGACAAGCCCGTCCCCGTGGGTGGGTGTTTGCAGGGGGGCTGGGGGGATGAAGCCAGGTCTCTGTTCTCCTGCTGGGAAGGAGGGGAAGTGGGTGGGAACCCTGCCAGCGGCAGCTTTGGAGATCCTGCTTGAAAGGAGTTTCTCTGTTTGAGAAACTCCATCCCTCTCTCCTCTCCCCACCCAGTGCTGTTTCCTGGGGGGTGGAGGGAAACCTAATCCAGCCTGCTTTTGGGAGTTTTCCTCCAGGTGAAGGTTGTCGTTAGGTGCCTCCTGATGGGGATCTCTTGGGAATGGCTTTACTACTGATTTGTGATGGAGGGAGGCCACGACAAGCAGCAGAAAGTAAAAACCGTGTTAGTTATTACCGATTCCATGATTATCCTGAAGGCTGTGCTTGAAAGTGGAATTATCTGGTTCTGCCAACTCCAGCTGGCTGATGGTGCTTGGAAAATCATCCGAGCGGCCTGCTCAGTGCTCTGCATAGTGAGACAAATGCCTGTCATTAGCAGGAGGGCAGGCTGGAAAGTTGGATGTGAGCTTCCGTGGGGCACGAAGGTCAGGGGAGGTGCCTCGTTCATCAGCATTTGCAAGAAAGATCTTAATTAACATACTCAATCCCACTCCAGCTCCCACTGCCCGTGCTCCTGAGATTCCAGAATACACCCTGACACGATAAATGTGTGTTGGGGACCTGGACTGTGATAAGGAAATGTGTTCTTCCAGCAGAGTGGGGAGCTGTGTCTGTACCAGCGAGGTACTCATTGCTTGGTCTCTCTTGAGAAGCCGGCTGGGGAAGGGTTGGTTTGTTGTTCTGCAGAGTTGTCTCTGGGTCAGACCTTTGCAGGTGGACTTTGGTGAGTGCTGGCTGTGGCCTCTGCAGGGGAAAAGGCGCCTGCTTATTGCTGTAACCCTGGGGAAACAGCTGCGGAGGGGCTCTGCTGCATCTCAGGTGTGTTACCTCCTCAGACAGGCTTTTAACCTTGCGGTCACTTCTGATGAGGCCTGGAATTGAGGGAACGGGCACCTGGAGCTACTGGGAAACACGGAGTTCCTGGGCTGGGAGTGCTCTGAGCAGGGCTGGAGCTGCATCCCCAGGTGTGGGATCCCCAGGGTTCAGGAGCCACCAGCACTGCCTGGGGCACCTGCAGGGAGAGAGAGGTGGGAATCCACCTGCAGGGAGATGGGAATCCACCTGCAGGGAGAGAGAGATGGGAATCCAACCTGCAGGGAGATGGGAATCCACCTGCAGGGAGAGAGAGGTGGGAATCCACCTGCAGGGAGAGAGAGGTGGGAATCCACCCTGCAGGGAGAGAGGTGGGAATCCAACCTGCAGGGAGGTGGGAATCCAACCTGCAGGGAGGTGGGAATCACCAGCACTGCTGGGCATGGGCAGATACAAAACCCTGTGAAAACTCCTACCAATCCTTTCTCCTCTGGGAAAAGTGGTGCTGGGTTTTGTTTAATTAAGAGAAGCCAAACCTGCCATATAATTAGCGGAAACCATTGTGCAAGGAACAAAGGGACACCTGAGCACTTGCCCTGGTACGATGAGCTGTGATTATTAAATGAGTACCTGAACAAGCTCTGGAGTTGGTGACAGCTGAGCTTGTTCAAGGTTGTGTCAACACTTTGTTCCCCGTGGATGCTGCCCAGCTCTGTGAAGTGGATGAGTTTTCCTCTGGGAAAGGAGTGGAGCTTTGTGGGGTGACCCAACACACCATTAAACATCTGCCTCTGCCCTGTCAGCCGCAGAGAGAGCAGGTACCACCTCCTGCTCTGCGCTGACCTGTTTTGTTAGGGGAATGAAGGATGCAGCTTGAATTTGCTAATTCATCAGCAGCCCCTTCGTGTTGGATGTGCCGCAGCATCAATGTTAGCAGTGATTTGTACCCCCAGAGTGCTGCCAAATGCACGTTAGTAACTGAAGGGGTGGAGTGAAAAATAGGCGCTCGATAACCTGATTTTAACCCTTTAGAGATTCAAGATCATTTACAGAAGAACCTGCTGCTGCTGGGGGTGCAGGAACACGACTCTGGTGGTGCTGTGTGCTGACTCTGCCCTGTGCAAGGACACGGAGCAGTTTGTCAGCCAGGCTGATCCCGGTGCCCTGAGCCACCAGCAGAATTTTTCCAGGGTTGCTGCTGTTGGCTGGAGCAGTTCTGTCCCGTCCCTCCTCCCGGGGGCAGCCTGAGGTGACTTTGCCGTGGCATCCTCGGGCACCCGCAGCACTGTAATATTCCAATGCCGTTCCTGGCCTGGCTGGGGTTGTTCCTTGGAGCGTGTTTGGTTCCAGGAAGCTTTATTCAGGCGCGTGCTAATGTGTTTGTTCTTGGAAAAAATCTCTTTGTGATTCATTTGCATTTAGTTAACTGGAATTAGAGCTTGTTTGTGTGATGTTTGGGGTGAAGCTGAATTAAAACACAACGGGCAATTTGTGGTGCAGCCTGTTTACAGGTGCATTGCAATTTTCAGGCTCCGTAGAAAGCAGTGTTAATGCTTTGTCACTTTGGAATGTAGCAATTAAAAATATTTAAAAGAGTGGAGGTTCAGTGTGGGCCTGGGAGTTCAATATCCCGAGCTGATTTGCAGACATAATTACACTGATAAGCTCCGTGCGTATCTGTTTGGAGTTCATGTGACCTTTTGTGTAGAAGCAACTTCTGGAGTACTTTGCCAGTATTTAAATATTAATATTAGCAAGCACATGCTTGAACATCTGAGGCCGATTCCTGTTTTCATCACTTAGTGGTGACTGACCAGGGCTGGGGTTTGTCCCTTCCCCATGTGCTCGGGGCTGGTCCCTGTGTGCTGGATGCAACAGTCACGTCAGGTTTCATCACCCCCGATATTTCCTGATGCTTTAATAAATGGAAGTACACAAATCAATGGGGCCTTGCCTGGGAGCTCAGAAATTCCAACTAATGCTGTGCCTGAAGTCCCGGGAAGGCGGGAGCTGTGCTGCTCCCACTGGCAGCGCAGGCAGCTGGACTCTGACCCTGCTCCTGTTTCTCCCTGTTTAAAGGGGAAATATTTCTCCTGGGCACCTGTGGGGTGAAGCCAGGCTGCAGCAGGAGCTGGGCTTGCAGGGCTTCCCCTTCTCCGGGAGCTGGGGAGGGTGTGATGTTCTTTGTTGTGTGAGTCTGGCCCCAGTTTCGCTGAGATGTCCTTAGCGGGGTTTGGACACGCAGCTGCAGAGCCGCTGCTTTGTGCCCAGGGTGCCCCAGCAGCTCTGATCACTTCTACTGGTGTCCAGGTCAGGCTGTGCCTCAAGGCTGGCAATCTGAGGCTGTTTTATCAATAAACTGCTCTGGAGTTGGGTGTTGGCCATGAGACGTGAGAAAGTTGTTTCAGAACAAAACTGGGGCTGTTTTTATCTCTGAGTCCTGCAGGGGCTGCAGGCAGAGTCCTTTGACACTTGCAGTGTAGCCTCTGAGCTCTTGTGGCTGGTGCTTGGTGCTGCTGGATTTTCCCCTGGCACAGCCTGGAAGAGAGGAACTGGCACTGCTGGTTGATTTTGGGAGGATTTTTTGACACGTAACAGAGCTAGAAGTCAATTTGAATTGTTTCCTGATACTTAATAAATTGATCTTGATCAACATGCCGACTTGGGAGGAAAATGCCTTCAGAAAAGGGTAAAATCAGGGATGTTTGTGAGGAGGTTGAGTTGCTTGCTCTAAGCTGTTCGTTAGGACACTGTTACCTGCATTGATGACATTTAAACACCAGGCCCAGCACAGCTGTTCAGGTGAGTTTTTGACAGGAGTGTTCTCAGCACAATACCAAACCAGAGCAGGCCTGGTTTTGATCCCAGTTAGGACCGAGCCTTGCCCACTTTGTGGCATTCAGTGGCTTTTTCGTTGTGAAGGAGTTTTGGTGAATGAGGTGGTAACACGAAGTGCTGCCTGTGGGGAGGTGCTGGCTGAAACAAGAACCCTGTGTTCAGGCTGTGTCTGGTTTTCCCTTGCACAGACTAAACCCCACGTCTCTCTCCTGCACTCTGGCACTCCAAAGCATTTACATGTGCAGACAGACATATCCTGGGAAGTCAGATATGTCTGTAAAATGTAAAATTCCATTTCCACTTGCCCCAGTGGGGTTTAACCCGGTATGTGCAGTATTTTTTTCAGATGGGTAAGCCCAATTCTTCAGGAGAGATGGGTTTCCTGAAGTGCCCTTACACTGCAGGGGAAGCTGCACCTGGGGAACATTTTTTAAAAACCAGTTTTCTAATCTAATTTACCCTTCCATTCTGTGTGTGCAGTTTTAAAACAAATCAAAGTACTTCAAAAGCATTTGTCACTTTGTGCCACTGAAAGGGCAGGGTGTGTCTGTCTACGCTGCGTTTTGATGACAAATGTACTCTGCCCTCTGGAGAAGGAGCAGGGACTCAAAGCCTGGGGCCGGGTGGATGGGTGAGCCTGCCCCTGGCTCTGAAAGAGGTGGTTTGGATTGGATGTTGGGAGGAAATTCCTCCCCATGAGGGCGGCAGGCCCTGGCACAGGTGCCCAGAGCAGCTGTGGCTGCCCCTGGATCCCTGGCAGTGCCCCAGGCCAGGCTGGACAGGGCTGGGAGCAGCCTGGGGCAGTGGGAGGTGTCCCTGCCATGCCAGGGGTGGCCCTGGGTGGGCTCTAAATCCCTTCCCGCTGCTCCTGGGGCTCTGTGAAGGGCCACTGAGGGTGTGTGAGCTGTGTTGGTGCAGGCAGTGTCACCAGAGCTCTCTGTGTGCTTATGTCACCCACTAATGGCATTACAGGGGCTGTGTCCCTGCTGGGCTGTGCCGGGGACAGGCTCAGCCTGGCCCCGCGGTGACAGGAGCTGGGCTCACTTTCACAGCTTTATCCCAGCTCCATGTGAAGCACTTAGGAGCTGCTTTGAGTTACAGCTGGTATTTCTGAGCTGGGTTAGGTGACCTTAGAGCTCATCCAGTGCCACCCTCTGCCATGGCAGGGACACCTCCCGCTGTCCCAGGGAGCTCCCAGCCCTGTCCAGCCCGGCCTTGGGCACTGCCAGGGGTCCAGGGGCAGCCACAGCCGCTCTGGGCACCCTGTGCCAGGGCCTGCCCACCCTCACAGGGAACAATTTCCTCCAAACCCACCTAAAGCTCCTCTCTTTCTGTGGGAGGCCACTGCTCCTTGTCCTGTCGCTCTGAAGCTGTACAACTTCTTAGCAGAGGGTGTCGAGGACGCTCAAAGCTCACCTGGATTTGGGGAATAACTGGGGAAATCAATTCTTTCGGTTTGTCACTGCCTCGGAGCAGTGGGTGTGTGTTCTGTCTCTGAGCAGGCTGCTGGGAATGTCTCTGCATGCTGCTGGAGGTGTTGCTCCCAGCTGGACGCACAGAGCCTGCACTGCCAGCGCCCTGCACAGGCTGCTGGCAACGGGGCTGCGCCTGCTGCCAGCCCAGCGGGGAGCTGGGAACTCCCTATCTTACCTTATCTTCTCTTTGGGGTGCTCCTTACCTCTGGAGACAGGAGTTGGGAAGGATTCCTGGCGGGCTGGGCTTAGGAAAACAGGTGCTCTGTGCTGACACAGAACGGGCAATATCAGCCTTGGCCACCATGGGTGCTGTAGCACCTCCGGAGATCTGCGCTGCTGGGCTCTGATGATGTTTCTGGTCTTAATTTTGGGAGGAAGAAGTCTGACGTAGGCCGTACACTTTGGTTACTCTAAAGAGCACGTTGAAGCTGGTGCCTTTGAGCCCTCAGGATTCAGCTGCCTTGGAGAAGGTTTAATCCGTGGGGTTTGTAGCTGGGCCGTGTTTCCTGAAGCTGCTCCATGCCTGGCTGGCGCCGGGCGATGTGGTTTAGCAATCCTAAATCTTGTGGTCAGGGCTGTCTCAGGAGGATCTGCAGCACAAAGGGCTGCAGGATGAGAGCAGCTCAGGAGGCACAAGGGATGTTTGCAGGCAGGTGCAGTGGGGACAAGGAAAGCCTTTGGGATGAGTACTCTGGAGAAGGCTGTACGCCTGCCGGCCACAGCCTTACCTACATTTCTCACCGAACTGATTTTGGTGAAGTGGGGCTTTGCTGTGGCTGCCTCTTGGGAGGTGTAGTTACTCCCTCCCTGAAAAATGGCCATTTTTAGCTTGAGGAGACAGACTTGGTTGTGGTCAGAAGACAACACAGTCACTGCACTTTTTTGGAGTGGCTTTGTCACATGGATGCTAATTGCAGAGAGGTCTCGGAACATTCTTTGGGGAATGCTGGTGCTCACACCGGGGATGGGGGACAGTCCAGAACTCACTGGGAAAGGGAGAATTTGCCCAAATCTGAGTGAGTGATTCTGCTGAGAAGATCCATTTATCAGGTTATTTGCAGCCTCTGCTGAGTCTCCTCCAGGGTGTGTGTTAAGTGGTTTTCCTGGCTCTGGACCAGGTTTCTCTCCTGCAGACAAAACAGTGCGTTGCTTGTCTTGTTGACCTAACTCCCCTAAATGTGGCACTTGGGAGATCTCCGTTTAAATTTAAAACTTGTGAAAGGGGATTCTCCGTCTCCCTCCTGTTAATCACTGCGCTGTCTACTGAGTGTTTTCACAGCCTCCGCGACTCCTCTCGTTTCACATGCTGGGAGACAGACTGGCAGCAGCAGTAAGCTGAAACCAGGTTTTATTCAGAAAGGGTTTCAGCGCTGCAAAAGGAGGATTTTTTTTTAAAGCAGAGGCATGTGCGTTTTCTAATTTAAAATGGGTTACATTCCTGTCAAAATAGGATCGCGCATTCCATCTGCCCCGCGGCTGTGGCTGTCTGAAGCCCGAGCCCGGTTACGGCGGAACGGGGGAAAAAAAATACGGGGAAAAAAAAAAAAAAATCCTGCTGGGAGTATTTCGGTCCTGAGGTTTTACTGGCGGTGCCCGGTGGGTGCGCGGGGCGCGTTTGTTATTGCCGGGATGGCGTTGGTTATCCCTGCGAGCCCTTTGCCGGGGCCGGGCCGGGGCTCCCCCGGCGCCCCGTGACTCAGGGCCCGGGCACGCCGGGAATGCGCGGCCGGCTCTCGCTTTCTATGGCCCGCCTGGCCAGTGCAGCCCGTCAGAAAATAGATGGAGACCGCCCCGTGGTGTTTAGAGCGCGCCGAGGCTCCGGGCGGTATTTCCCCGCAGCGCCGTCCGTGTGTCCGGCAGCGGCCGCGGCTGCTCCGGCCGCCCGGAGTTATGAAGGCTGAGGATGATGCTGAGGATGGCGAGAACACCCTGGGCGAGCCGAGCGGAGTGAGGATGCAGCGGGAGGAGCCGCGGGCCGTGCGGAGCAGGCGGCCCTCGCTGTGAGCTCGGCGCCGATGCTCGGCACCGGCCGCTCCCGGCAGCCCGGGTTCAGCATGATTTGTTGGTTCTCTTGTGCAGCCAAAGACAAGGTAGGTGTGGCAGGTCGGGAGCTTTCGTAGCCTGGCAGTGATTCACAGCAGGAACGTGAAGGCTCGGGTTGTGCAAATGCGCTGTGTTACTCCTGTTTAATTGGTGAGAGTTGTGTCTCCGTAGCAGCGCTTCCTGCGAGGGGTTTTCCCTCCATGTGGAGCGCGTGCGTTAAATATGTAATTGTTTGATCGTGGAGGGGTTTGGGTTGGAAGGGTTATTAAAGCTCATCCCATCCCACCCCTGCCACGGCAGGGACACCTCCCACTGCCCCAGGCTGCTCCAGCCCGGCCTTGGGCACTCCAGGGATCCAGGGGCAGCCACAGCTGCTCTGGGCACCTGTGCCAGGAATTCCTGCCCACCCTCCCAGCCAGGAATTCCTGCCCGAGATCCCGTCCATCGCTGCCCTCTGGCAGTGGGACCCATTCCCTGTGTCCTGTCCCTCCATCCCCTTTTAAACTTGGTACACCATCGGCCATGGATACAAGTTACTGAGGTGTTGCTTTTTTTAAAGTAATGCTTCTGGTAATCAGAACTTTTATGAAATGGGAGCGGGGCCTGGCTGGGGAGGATTTGGGAGCATGTTCTGCACATTGGGGTGAGTTGTGCTGGCAGATACCGGCTGCAGAGCTACAACCCAGCAATGCCACCCCAGTGTGAGATCTCTGTCCTGTGGGGTGGGAAGGCCAGGAGGCTTTAGAGAGCACAGAGCCTGATGCTGTGTGTGTACAGTCTCGGGGGTTTTGGGCATGAAAAGCTGCGCCTGGCCTGAGGAGGGGGCTTTGCAGGGCAGCCTGTCCAAGCTGGGGAGGGACATGGCACTGCTGATGTCACCAGGGCTGGGACTTCTCAGGCCAGGCTGCCCTGGCTTTCAGGCTAATGCATGTGTTAATTGATTGATGAGTCAGTGCTGCACCTCAGCCGGGCAGCGCTGGTGCTAATTTCATTAGTGCTCTATTTTTATTACTCCTGTCACTTCTGGCAGGGTTGGATTGGGTTAGCTGCTGCTAAGCCTTCATGATTACTGTAATCTCGTTTCTTGTGGGAAAGCAGAGCAAAGATAATCACCCGGAGTCGTTAGGGCTGGAAGGGCCCTCTGGAGATCCTCCAGGCCCGCCTCCTGCCCAGGCAGGCTCACCTGGCGCAGGAACGTGGCCAGGTGGGCTTGGATGTCTCCAGAGAGGGAGAATCCAGCCCTCCCTGGGCAGCTGTCCCCGGGCTCTGCCCCCGCCATGGAAAGAAGTTCTTTCCTGTGTTGAGGTGGAAGTTCTGGTAATTTAGTTTCTGGCCATTGCTTCTTGTCCTGGGTACCACTGAACAGAGTGGAATCATCCTCTTGGAGACATTTGTATGGATTGATGGGATCCCCTCTGTCTCCTCTGATCATGAACGCAGCTCCCTTTTACAAATCACTGCAGATGCAGGTGCTGGCAGTGGATTTTTGGGGTTGTTCTTTTTTGTGTACGCTCTTTTACTTAGTAAAACAAACCCTGGGCTGGGGTTACCTGGTTTAGTGTTCTTTATGTTGTGAGGAATTTCTGACCCACGGTGAAAAGTAACTTCATGCACCCACGGGCTGCTTGTGTCTCACCCTTACCTCACAGCAAATTCTTCTGCTGGCAGAGTTAGATTTGAATGTAATATTCCTGTTTTGAGTATAACACTCCTTTGGAAGCCTTGTTCTTCTGCTAAAAGCTCTGAATATCAAGTCACCAGTGTCCAGCCTGGATGTGAGGTTTCTGTCAGAGCAGTTTCCTGAAAAGCCCGGAGCCATTCAGAGGGTTGGCTTGGCAGGGAAGAGAACAAGCTCTGCGTTTTGGGATGGGAGGCTTGGCCTGGGGCCTGAAATTCTAAGTTTGAAGTAAACAAGAGAGAGGAGTGGGGGGTGATGACTGTCTGGGGCTGAATGGGTGGTGGTCTATTTATAACTGCCCTCCGCAGTGCTTTGGGAATTGCAGGCATTTCAAAACCATCAACTTCGAGTTTCTTCTGCAGCTCAGGAGATGTTCTTCCCTTGACTATCACACTTAGCTAATTTATAACCCCCTGAACAGTCTGGCACAGCCAGGAAAAGCCGTGTCCTGGAGTGTATTTTTAGAGCATCCATTTGTTGTCAGAATATGAAAACTGAACTCAGACGAACTGAAACAGAATGAGGAAAACCAAAGGAGTTTGATCCTAAGGATCTCCTTTAGGACCAAAGTGGCTTAACCAGGCTGTCCCAGAGCTCTGCACCTTCAGTACCAACAACAGCGTCACGGGGATGTTGCAGAAAAACCTCCCAACACCCTGGTGGGTGCAGCAGTGTTTGCGAGCCAGGGTGGGTTTTGTTGTGGCTCAGCCCTCGGGGCTCCGCAGTGCTCCATGAACTCACGTCTCTGGTCCTGCCTGCCAGGTGAACCCAGACTGGAACAAGTACGATGACAGGCTGATGAAGGCAGCTGAAAGGGGCGATGTGGAGAAGGTTTCATCCATCCTGGCCAAGAAAGGGGTCAGCCCCACAAAGCTGGATGTGGAGGGGAGATCCGCGTAAGTGACCTCCAGGCCTCCGGGAGTGGTGGGGGGAGCTGCTGAAAATCTTACTCGTGCTGCTCTAGAAGCCTGTTTGAGTACAGAAATCTGTCTAATACCTCATCTAAATCCAGCTTCACTCAGCTGGAATCCAGCTGGCTGGAACGGGAAAGTCTCAAACAATCTTCACTTCTAAGCGTTTAAAGACTCGCTCTTGCCAGGTTTGAATATTAAAGAGAAACTGAAACCACACTGGTATTTCACCTGGTTCACTGATCCAGGTAAATAATGATTGTTTCTCAAGAAAGTAGCCTTGTTCCTTGACGTAATATTTGCAGAACCCTTTGGATGCTGTCCAGAGCTGGCCCCTGTAACACTTCCCTTGTACAGCTGTTGGCTTTCCTGGCCAAGATTGCCCTTTTTCTGTACAATCCAGCTGTGCCCAAGCAAGGTCTTTTCTCTCTTTTTTTAGGTTCCATGTTGTAGCATCAAAGGGAAACCTGGACTGCTTGAACACCATCCTGGTGCACGGAGTTGATATCACAGCCACTGATGCTGCAGGTGGGTCTTCTCACCCAGGGGCAGCCTGAAAATGCTCCCAGCTGGGCTTCATCCTGGAATAAAGCTAAGCTGAACCACAGGATGGCTCTCCCTTCTTCCTGTAGCTGGCAAAAAACCAATTATTTGTGTGATTGGTTGCTGGTCTTGAGGAAACTGGCTGTGTCCTGTCACAGAATTCCTGAATGCAGCAGAACTTAGGGAATGTGGGTTTGTGCTGCTGTAATTGTGTTTATGATGGGCTCCAGACTCACAGCTGAGAGCAACAGGGTAAGAGCAGTTTTAAATGAGCCAGAGGTGAGGATTCAAGCAGGGGGTGTTTGTGTGCCCAGCTGAGCCTCAGGAAGTCAGAGTTCATCTGTACCTCCCAGGTTTCCTTGTGTGATAGCAGAGTTTGTGGAAGGTCTTCAAAAAACAGGTGCTGATTCTCAGGTGGTTACCTCATTATCTAATAGGTTTAGTATGAAGTTGAAAACAAGAAAATTTACAGAGATAACTTGCCCGCCTCCTCTTATGGGAGACTTTATCAAATCCTCGTGTGGAGTCAGATGCAGCATTCTGAGATGAATTTCACAAATGAGCTCTCATCCTTGATTGAAGATTCACTGGAACAGGAAGAGGCTGCAACAAAGTGAGACATAGACAGGAGAAGTCACTTACAGCACAGACAGACCTGCAGGGACTGCTGTACTTAAAATGCTGGGAATATTCATCAGAAATTCCCTCAAGCCAAACCCTGAGCTGCTGGTTTTTTTCTCTGTTTTTAGGCAGAAACGCCCTGCATTTGGCTGCAAAGTATGGCCATTCATTGTGCTTACAGAAGCTCTTGCAGGTACTGAAAATACAGCTTGTCTCTTACAGCTCTTATGTTGAGGGGGAGAAGGTGGCTTTAAATGCACTGATTCAAAACTGGGGTATGCGATTTCTTTCTTAACCAGTCCTTTTTTAAAAATAAGAGTCATGGGGAAAGACTTTTTCATGTTAGATTGGGACTGAAAGAGGGATAAAATAAAGAAATACTCTTTTTTTTAATATTTTCAT
Organism: Donacobius atricapilla; assembly: GCA_013397315.1. Classification (NCBI taxonomy): domain Eukaryota; kingdom Metazoa; phylum Chordata; class Aves; order Passeriformes; family Mimidae; genus Donacobius; species Donacobius atricapilla. The sequence goes on from WBMY01012347.1 coordinate 33,331, forward strand.
AGACTATCAAATCAGGTTGTAGTTTGTGGTTCTTGATGAAAATGGGGCTGAGTGTCTTTTAAAGACTGCTGTTCCCTCTCTGAGTGCAATTTAGAAACAGTACCACTGGCTGCTCCAGAGCAGTGTTTGCTTCAAAAGCTGGGCATTTAAAGCCACAAACTCTCATTAATGAAACAGTGTTGGAGGGTTGTCTTATGTTTGTGTGATGTTTATTTTTTCTTCATTTATTCCTGGTCAGTGTACGCTCATTTGAAATTTATTTTTGTTATTTTTAATGGGTTCTTTTAAACTTTTATTTGATGCATGTCTCCATGCAGATACAAATGGTCTATTATCTGTGAAAAGCCTAATGAATTGTGCAATTTCTGTGCACAGCCTTAAATTTCTTTTACACTATGTTTAGAGCCCTAAAGCGCACAAACCCAGAGCTCTTTCTTTCATGTCTGTCACTATATTTGTAGCTCCAAACTTGCGTATTTTTTACCTAAATAATATTTTGTTGCTTTACTTTAAACCTCAAACACCCTATGTTTTAAATGCAGTGTGGATTCTGATTGATAACTGGGATTATTTGTTTTAACAGTACAATTGTCCAACAGAGAATGTGGATCTCCAGGGAAGAACTGCTCTTCATGATGCAGGTGAAGGGGTTTGCTTTGCTGGTAGCTGCGTGGAAATGGAAGATTTAATTAATGGATTTACTTTCAGATGGCCTGAATTCTTCTGTTTTAATTTTGACGACTGTAGTAGGAGAGAGCGTTTTACATTGTCATGATGTTTGTCCTCAATAATGAGCTTAACAGTCTTCTGGAGCTTGGGGGTCTGAGATGAAATTGAGTTAAATCTTCAAGTATCATGAGCAGAGTTTTAGGGGGGTGCTGAGAGTAGGTTAAGACCCCTTTACTCCGGGTTTTCTGCACCCTCCTTATGCTGCAGGCTGTCTGGCGCAGGAGGGCGTGATTTCTTTCGGGTGCCTTGGGTGCTGTGAGAGCTGAGCCCTGCAGCCTTGGCAGGCTTTAACTCAGCTGTGGGCACTTTGGTGGGGCAGATAGAGCCGGGGGTGTGCCTGGAGCCTCCCCAGGCTGCTGCCCCTGCCCTCGCTGCTCTCGGTGTCAGCTCCTGCTGCGCTCTCCCCGCAGCCATGTCCGACTGCTCCGCCAGCATCCAGCTGCTCTGCGACCACGGCGCCGCCGTCAACTCCAAGGATGGGGTAAGGGGCTGCCCTCCTCCTCCTCCTCCTGCTGCGCAGACCCTGCGGGGCTCCCTCTGCCTCCTCACCCTGTGCCCTTCGTCCCGCAGGACGGGAGGACGCCGCTGGTGCTGGCCACGCAGATGTGCCGCCCCGCGGTCTGCCAGCTGCTCATAGACAGGGGGGCCGATGTCAATGCCAGGGACAAGCAGAGCAGGTGAGTGAGAGCGAGACTTTCCTGTGCCTGCAGCTCCTGCAGGGCACTGCTGGCACGTGGGGGAGCGCTGCCCCTTGGCAGGGTAAATGTGCCCAGTCTGGGGGAGGAGAACCTGGGGTTTGGTTCGGGAGTGGATCTGCCGGTCCGACACCGCGGATAAACCTGGCCTTTTTTCCTGCTCCTGCTTGCATCTAGAATGTGTTCCCAGGCTTGTTCTTGAGCCTGCACCTGGTTGTTTGAAGGTCCAAAGCAGCCTTTGGGATCAGTGTGCACAGTGGGCCGTGGCAGAAGTGGTGCTCTGGCAAGAAGTCCTGAGTCCATTGGAGCTCCCAAGGGACCAAGAGCTGTTTATTCCTGGGGTCAGGGGAGGGGAGTTCTATTTGGAGCTGCTGCTTTTGCCAGTGATTTCCCGGAGAATTCCTCCATGCCATGAGGCTGCCGTGGGACAAAGCCTGCACGTCCTGCAGTTGGGAAGTGTTTGGGGAAGCACTGGCAGCGCTCCCAGGCACCCCCCTCTCCAAACCTTGTCTAAACTTCTTGCCTGGTGTTTGTTGTGTCTGTTGAGATTTGGATCTGGCAGAGGAAACCGAAGTCATGGGAGCTCTCCAAACACCGGGTGACTTTCAAAGTCTGTGCTGGTTTCATGGAAATACTGCTATTATGGTGGGTTTGTTTGCTTTTTCACAAATATTTAAACGTTGCCCGAGTGACTTTTGGAAGCTGTTTCCTCAGTGGACGGAGGGAAGGTGCCTTGGCCGGCGTTTCTGTGATGAGACATGGATGTACCCGGGGTAGCTCTGTGCATGATGCTCTGTGGGACCCTGGATCTCTCAGTGCCGTCTCTCTCCTCACCCCAGGACTGCCCTGATGCTGGGCTGTGAATATGGCTGCAAGGATGCCGTGGAGGTCCTGCTCAGGAACGGTGCTGATGCTGCTTTGACTGATGGCCTTGGGCATGACTGTGCTTACTATGCCAGGATTGGGGACAACATTGACATTTTGGCTTTAATAAAAGCGGCTGTTGAGGACGCCAGCAGAGGTAGGAGGAACCTCCAGCACCTTCCTTTGGGCGGAGTTGTGTCCCTATGCCAGTGTCTCCAGGAGCTGCTGTGGAGGGCAGCTGTGCTCCTTTGAGCACCAAGGTCACAAACTGCCTGTTTGGGAGGGGAAAGAGTTTTTGGGGTTGTGTGTTCTAGCCAAGCTTTTAAGGGGCTTGCAGGCTCTGATGCCTGGAGGGCTTAACAGTATTGATCATGAGAGTTATTTACCTTTATTTATAGAAATAGCCTTCATTTTGTAGAAATAAATAACCTTTATTTTGTAGAAATAAATAGCCTTTATTTTATAGAAAACCTTCTGGATGTTTCCGTGTTAGATTAATTGGGGGTGTGGTGAGCTGTTTCTGAAAGGCCCAGGGTGGAAAGGGGATAGCATTAGCTGAATGCGTGGCGTTGTTGCATGGATCTGAATGAAATGCCTTCTGTAACTCCCTGGTTTTGTGGTGCTTTTTTTAGGAAGAGACAGCATGAGGAGAGGGCAGGCTGAGCAGAAGGTACTTGCTGAGGCCATTTGTCACGGAGGGGTTGAGAGGGGGGGTCACTGTGGGGCTGAGGTGATGGGTGACCCCTGTCCCAGTGGGAATTTGGGAGGATTGGGCCCTGGGGAGGCTGGCGTGGGCACAGGGGTTTAAAGGAACGTTCTCCTGCTGCACTGACAGGTCCCCAGCGTGCCCCAGAAGTGGGGCCGGGGCTATGGAGCCCAGGAGGAGCTCCGAGTGTTCCAGAAGGAGCCCGGCACTCAGGTGGGTGGGGAGGCTCCTGTGGATTCCCACAGGGATAATGAGCCGCAGGCACTAAAGACGAGCTGAGCTGCTCAAGTGAGCACTCCTGATCCCATCCACAAAGGTCATGTATTGCTGTTTGCTTAAAGCCTCATTGCATGATGTGGAGTGTGGCAATTATGCAGATAAGCTGTAAACTTTTTCAGGAAAAAAACCCTGCACTTTTTTGGTAATAAATAGTTGGAGGTGTCCCTGTCTTAACCTTTCCTACCTCTTAACCTTCTGTCTCTGCAGTAAAATCAGTCACAAATGAGGAAGCTTTCTTTTTTTAGCATTCTCAAGAGATGTATGTTTGTGTCATACCAAAAATAATCTGTGTCATAATTGTTCTACTAACCAGCATTAATTTTCCCATCTCGTTCCCATGTCCTTGCAGTTTTCAAAAGGCCAGGCAGGGCTTGGAGTCCTCAGTAGCTGTTAAATCTTTGGTTCAGAGTCTTCACTTTTCCCAATGTGTGTGTGTACTGTGGGGAGGTCTTTATTTATTATTATTTTTTAATTTCATATTTTACTTTTAAGGACTTGGAGCTGGAAAACCAAGGTCTGAAAGATCGGATGAGAGAAGTGCAGGAGGAGCAGAGGATGCTGCTGGACAGGATCAGTGGGTTACAGCTGCAGCTGAGTGAGGTAAAGCAAGACTTGGAGCACCTGGCTGGACACCTGGGACAGCACCTGGTGCTGACGGGATCTAGGATGTGGTGTCCATTGCTTTCCTGGGAATTACTGCGATGTGTGTCACTCACTTTCTGCTGGAAAAGCCTTTGGGCTTGTCTGGAATTGTCTGGAATTGTGAGGGGACTGATGCAGTGTCCTTCCCTGACACCCAGAAATTTGAGCAGGAGCATTTGGGGCTCTGCCTCCCAGTGCAGCTGAGCCATGGGCTGCTCTGGAGTGCTGGAATTTGGAATTTGCTGAACTTCATCTCTCCATTAAATGGAGGTGGTGTGTGGCAGGGCTTTGTCATCAGCCGATTTTCCAGCCGTTACTGGAAGTGAAAGCATGGAGGTAAAAAAAAAATCTTCAATTGGCAAGAAAGCAAAGCCAAAGGTTTTCAACAGAAGTTTCTCACCCGAATTTGAAGCGTTGATTTAAAAAAAAAATTCCCTCTTTTTGGAGGTCCAAGTGTGACCAGTAGAAAGAAAATAGAAAGAGGATTTTTGTTGGTTTTATGGAGGCTTTCTCTTTGCTGTATTTTTGTACAGGTACATTTATGCAGCTTCTCCTAAATGTAGCCCATGGATAGAAAGAATATTTCTTAGTGCAGTCACTGGCTTGTCTGAACTCCTGTTTTAAGCATTGCCTTTATAAAACAAACTTCTTCATAGTCACTTCCCAGAGTCAGCAAACCTCTTCTGAAAAGCTGTAGTCTGCTGCCTCAGGAGTGTCTGAGCTAGAAAACTGGAGATATTCTGGTTTCCAGAGACTCTGTCATCCTTAACTCCTGGCAAGAGAAATAGAAAACAGCAATAAAGCTCAGGAAGGGGAGCAGTAGAAACTGGGGTGGATTTGTCAGCTGCTGAACTCCGTGTGAGCCCTTTAAACATCATTGAGAAAATGATTTGGGGGGGATTTTTTTGTTGTTGTTTTTGCAGGAGCAAATGTTTGCAGATGATCTTGAGAATGAGGTAGGATGTGTCACCTGCAGGTGTGACAGGACTGGGGAGTAGGGGAAGCAACTCTCTCTTCTATTTCCTCTGCACTTTTAAATACGTTACCTAAAAGCTACCCAAAAATGCCAAGTGAAGTGTCTGCTGCTCTGGGTCAGTTTGTGCAGCTCCACAGCATTTCTCTTGCCACAAATAATTATCAATTCCGTGGCTCCTTTAAAGCACACTTAGGATATTCAGCACGCTGATACTATTAAGCATCTCTGTAGTGACTTTTAGCAAGACTAACAAATATGAATGAATTAAACAGTAGCAGCTTATGTTGGTGCCTATTCTTGACTCATTCTTCAAGGCTCCTCCTGTAGAGGAGCAGTCTTGAAGAACTCCAGAAGCAAAAAATTAGGGATTCTTTTGGTGCTGATCTTGGTTGAAGTTCTGTCTAAACTCCTTCAGCAGTTACTTGAGGTTTTACAAACCTGTCCATTCCTGTGGCTTTGGCTATGTGGCACTCCTTCTCTTTCAGAAAGATGAGTTGAAGAAAATCCTGACTACCAAGGAAAAGCAGCAGGAAGAAAGTTTAAGGACTATTGAAGCTCTCAAAGCTAAACTCAAGTATTATGAAGTACGTTGAGTAATTTGAAATGGGATACAGCAATTGATATTTGCAGTAGGAAATACTTCAGCAATTTAAATTGCTGAAACAGTTGGTTATCTTGTTGTAAAAGCTTTCCCTGCCCCTTCACCCCTGCTTTAACGCAGAGCAGAAATTTGAAATGGATTTTCAGCTTTGCTTTCGTTTCTTGTGCTTTGATTTTAGGGTGACTCTGCGGGCTCTGGAGGTAACTTTGGAAATAGTAAGTACAGTTAATTGTGAGAGCTTGCTGTGCACGGTGCGGTGTTAGAACACAGGGATAGAGGGGGTTTTGGTCATCTCTTCCCGCTGCTGGCCTGAAATGCAGCCAGGCCTTGTGACCAGCCCTGAGCCCCCCGAGCAGAGCTGTGTGTAGGAGCTGCCAGGGCGCCACTGATGGATCTCCCAGGAGTGCCTGGCCTTGGGAAATGTGCTTGGGGGCTCTGCTGACGTGAAAAACGAGCTGGGCAGGATCCTTGCTCGCGTGGAGCTGCCCTTCCCATCCTTGCGGGCTGGACAATGGCCCTGCCTGGCCGGGGGGCAGCAGCTGCGGCAGCGCTGCAGTGCCGCAGCTTTGGCTCCCAGCACGCCCCCTCAGCCCCCATTTGTGTGAGGAACAAAAAACCCGCTTGCAGGAGCCGGAGCTGCATGCGGCCCAGCTGCAGAGCTGCCCTGCGCTCGTGTAACACAAGGGCTCTTGACAGATTAAAGGAGCTTTGGAGTGTTTGGCCGCCTGGCAAGGCTGTGGAGCGCAGGGGATGCTTTCCCTGCTGCGGTCACGTGCAGATGTGAGCTGGGCAAGCTGCCAGCTCTGACCCTGCTGCAGGGCCAGAACCCAGCCTGGCAAACCACTTCTCTCCTCCTTCGCAGGAGGACTTTGGCCAGGCTTCCTGTGGGGATTAATTAAGTAGAAGTTGTTTTAATAGCAAGTACTTAAACACCAATCTTCATCCTGGTGTGACCCCGGTGACCAGCATAAAGCTCGGCAGGAAAATCAGTGTTCTTGTGATTGTGTTACTGTTTTTAACCGGAGCCTAAACACTGTTTGCTTTGTAAATCCAGGAAAAGAAGATTTATTACTTAAACAAGGCCAAGCATTTGCAGTGGAATCCCAGGTAATAAATATTTTACCACTGGAAGAACTCTGAGATAGTCGTGCTGGGAAAGCCAAACGTGCATATAAATGTGTGTTTATTGAGCACTGCTTCTGAACACACAGTTTTGATGAATTCTTGCTTTTCCATGTTTATTTTTAACTGTGGGTGCCCTCTAGAGTCCTGTCTGTGACAGGGCTGTAAATGCTGGGAACTGCTGGATCTGTCATGGGCTCTCCTAAAAGTGTTTTACACAGTCCCTCTGTAAGCTGGGGATTCATCTCCATCATGTTTTTCTAATTCAAATTCAGCTAATATTTGAAGATTTCGTTTCCCAGCCTGCTAGATGGTAATTCCCTGACAATGCTGTTTGATAGCTATCAGCCTTTTAAAGCAACAATTTGGGTATAAACAAGGGTCCAGCAGATCCTTGGGGGTCTTTAAGGTCCCTTCCAACCCAAACCCTCCTAGAATTCCAAATGACTGCATTCCTCAGCCTTCTCCGCAAGAAGGGTTTGTTAACCGTGGCATTCTCTGCTCTGATTCCTTTTGAAATTATTTCCACACAATATCTTAATAAATTAAATTTGTTCTAGCAGATGAGTGATTAAACACGAATGCAGAACAAGGGAAGTGGAATTAATTCATTATATGTGCCCCTCTAGATTTTGGTGGCATATTGGGAAGGAATTGTTCCCTGGGAGGGTGGGCAGGGGCTGGGATGGAATTCCCAGAGCATCTGGGGCTGCCCCTGGATCCCTGGAAGTGCCCCAGGCCAGGTTGGACAGGACTTAGAGCAGTACTGGGACAGTGGGAGGTGTCCCTGCCCTTCTGGGGACTGGATGGGCTTTAAGATCCCTTCCAACCCAAACCGTTCCATGACTGGGAAGCAGTGATGTAGGGCTGTATTCAAGATTTTTGCTGTTAAAAGCTGAAATATCTGTTCTGTAATAGGGGAAAGAATAACTTAATGTGGAAAAAAAATCTCTTGTACAAGTTATGCTCAGATCAACTGGATTTTAGACAGGTCTCATATTAAATAATGGCAGCTCTCATATTATTTAGGAAGTAATAAACACATGTATGTGACCTGTCAGGGCTGTGAACTTCTATTTTTTTGTGCCAATTTCCCTTCAGTCCAGGTCCATGCTGAGGCCCCTGGAGCTCTCCCTGCCGACCCAGTCGCCCAGCTCAGAGAAGGAGACCTTAAAGAAAGAGCTGGACAGCCTGAGGAGCTGCTTTGGTGCCGCCAAGGAGGAGATCAGCAAGCTGCAGAGGGAGCTGTCCCTGAAGGCCTCCGAGTGCAAAGCTCTGGCCTCGGAGTGCCAGAGAACCAAGGCGGAGTCTGACAGCCAGGTCAGGCAGCTGGAGGATGCTCTGAAGGACGTCCAGAAGAGGATGTTTGACTCTGAGGGCAAAGTGAAGCAGATGCAGAGCCACTTCCTGGCCCTGAAGGACCACCTGGCCAGCGAGGTGGCCTCGGGGAGCACCAAGGTGGCGGAGGAGCTGAAGGAGCAGCTCCGGGAGATGAAAACCAAGTACGAGGGGGCCTCTGCCGAGGTGGGGAAACTGAGGAACCAGATCAAGCAGAACGAATTGCTGCTGGCAGAGTTCCAGAGGGACGAGGGGAGCCTGAGGGAGGAAAACAAAACGTTGCAGAAGGAGCTTGTGAAGTTGGAGATGGAGAGAGATAAAAGGGGCAGGAACGTCACGGAGTTGGAAGGGCAGCTCAGAGAGACAGCGGCCAAATTGGCCCAGTCTGTGAGCGCAGAGAAGTTTGAGAACATGAAGAGCTTGCTGTCAAACGAGGTGAATGAGAAAGCCAGGAGGTTAGCAGAGGTGGAAGGGGAGCGGGAGAAGCTGCAGGCAGAGCTTGTGCAGCTACAGAGGGAGTCTGAGAGTCAGAGAGCTCAGCTGGCGCAGCGTGTGAGGCCGGAAGAGCACGAGCAAATGAGGAGTGGGTTTGAGCAGAGGGAAGAGGAGCTGGGGAAGGCAATTTCTGAGCTATCGCAGAAGAACGAGACGCTGCAGAAGGAACTTGAAAGATTGCAGGCTGATAACAAGGTGCTGAAGCAGCAAGTCCAAATGCTAAAAACTGAAATTAAAAGCCAGAATGTGCCTTTAAAAATTCATGAGGAGTTGAAGAAAACAAACGATCTGGCTGTGGGTGACCTGACAAAAAAGCTTTTTGAAATAACAAAGAAATACAATGAAAGCAAAGCAGAAGCTGAAAAGTTGCTGGCAGAGAAGAATGACTTAAGTGAGAATATCAGCCACTTCCAAGCTGTGTACCTGTCTCCAGAGCAGCACAAGAAAGAGGTGGAAGCTTTAAAATCTAATGGGATTGAGCTTGAAAAGCAGCTTGTTGAGCTTCAGAAGAAATACGATGAGGAGCAAGCCAAAGTGGACAAGCTGGTGGCTGAGAACACAGGCCTGAGGGAGAGCCTGAGGGATCAGTACGTGCTGGCCACCACGCACGAGGAGGTGAAAACTGTCCTGAACAGCACCCTGGAAAAGACCAACGGGGAGCTGTCAGATCTGAAGGGCAAAATTGGAGAGATAAAGCAAGAGTTCCTGAGGGTGAATGAAGAAAATGGAGCTTTAAAAAATAAGGTGAAACTCTTACAGAACCAGTTGAAAACGGAGTATATAAGTCTAAAGGATCACGAAACCACGGTAAATACTTTAAACGGAAGCGTGCAGGAGCTGCAGGAGAGCAATGCCGCCATCAGGGCTGAGCATAAGAGGGGGCAGGATGAAATCTTGCAGTTGCACGCAGAAATCGAAGCCCAGAAGAAGGAACTGGACACAATTCAAGAGTGCATCAAGTCCAAATACGCGCCGGTGGCCTCCTTCGAGGAGAGAGAGCAGAGCTTGGAAGCCACAGTGAAGGAGCTGAGGGCACGGCTGCAGGAGCAGGAGCAGAGGTGCAGGCAGAGCGAGGAGGAGGCGCAGCGGTGCAGGGAGGAGAACGAGAAGCTCAGGGGTGGGGTGCTGTCCATCCAGAACGACCTGCAGCAGCACTACGTCCTGGCGGAGAAGTCGCGCCGGCTGGAGCGGCTGTGCGCCAGCGGGATGGAGGAGCTCAGCCTGCAGCTGGGGGCTCTGCTGAGGAAGTGCACGGGGCAGGAGGGGCAGCAGGAGCAGCCCCCGGCCCGGCAGCCCCCGGCAGAGCACGTGGAGGCCCTGAGGGACGCTCTGGCTCGCACCGTGCAGGAGCTGCAGGAGGCCCTGAGCAGGAAGGAGGAACGCTACGGCGAGGAGACGCGGCGAGTCGGGGAGCTGCAGCGGCAGCTGGCCGAGCTGCAGGGCTCCTCCGTGCCTCTGGTGGAATACACCCAGCTGAAGGAGGAGCTGGAAGGAGAAATCGCGGCCGTCAAGTCCAGCCTGAAGGAAAAGGAGGCAGAAACCCAAGCCAGGAGCGAGGAGGTGCTGCGGCTGCAGGCGGAGCTGCGGCTGAGCCAGCAGGCCTTGGCAGAGCTGCAGGGCCGGGAGGTGGTGGCCGTGGCAGAGTACAGCTCCATGAGGAGCGCCCTGGAGGCCCAGGTCAGCAGCATGGCCGGCCACTTGGCCAGCATGAGCCAGAAGTACGAGCAGGCCTGTGAGGAGGCGCTGCAGGCCAGGAGGAGCGAGCTGTCCCTCAAGGATGAGAAGGAGCTGCTGCAGCTGCGGAGCTGCAGCATCGAGCAGGAGATCAAGGACCAGAAGGAGAGGTGTGACAAATCGCTGACAACCATTATTGACCTGCAGAAGAGGATCCAGGAGTCTGCAAAGCAGGTGGAAGCCAAGGACAACAAGGTGAGGTCTGGGCTGCTGATGCTCTCAGCTCAGCACTCAGGGACTGGGCTGCAGCTCCTCAGGGTTCCAGCACCACACTGTGCTGAGCATTAGGTACCCAGGGCTGGCCCAAAGCAGCTGAAGTCCTGATTTTGCATTATGCAAAGTTTTTCCAGTTCTGGACATTGTGTAGTATTTAAATTCAGTTAAAGCTTCAGCCTTCTGGGGATATCAGCTCCTCCTTCCCCTGGAGCTGTGTTTGTTGTGCATCTCTGACCTGCCTTCTGAAGGTTCACTGTTATTCCCGGAAGTTAGACCTGGAATATCCTTACATTCCCCCTTTTTTCAGTCCCTCATGTCACTGCTGACCTGCGGGGTCTGTACCTGACTCCCCCCAGTGCCAGGGGGCACGGTGGGAACCAGCATGGCAGGAAAGTAAAATCCTCTCCTTGCAAGCTGGGACAAAGACCCTTCAGTGCCTGCTGGGCTTCATCAGACTTGAAGGAAGGTTAAAGAGCAGTCTGCAGTGAGACGTCCTTAAATGGTGTTTTCTGTGGGTTTTTTTCCCTAAAGATAACAGAGCTGCTGAACGATGTGGAGCGGTTGAAGCAGGCTCTCAACGGCCTGTCCCAGCTGACATACACCACTGGGATCCCCTCCAAGAGGCACAACCAGCAGGTGGAACTGCTCCAGAGCCAAGTGAAAACACTCCAGCAGCAGCTGGCCGTAAGTGCTCACACAAGGTGTTGTCTGACGTGCAGTAGCATTGCTTAATTCCTTGTATAAACAGGGAAATCTGGATGTGCCTGCTGGAGCCGGGGCTGGGACTGCAGCCTCGCTTCACAAGTGCAACATCCATTATTTTGTTGTTTTTTTTTTTTTTCCCCCCGAGTTGTTCTGTAAAAATTCTGCAAATTTTTTTCCGCTTTCCTCTTCAGTTTGAGCTGCAACACTTGGCAACTTTTCCTGATAAAAAGGATATGAGCAAAGTAGGAGAATTTGTGCTTATGGGATGCTCTATAATCCTGCCAAGACCATTTCTGAATGGAAGCTCAGTCATTTCTTACAACCATCTATTTTTTTCTCACCTAGAAAGGGTGAGGTGGTGATTTCTGTATGGCCTGGAGTTGTGCTCCTTTGCCTGCAAGCCCTGGGTGTGTTGTTTGCCACGAGGCACTGACAGAGCAGGGATTTTGTGCACGCTTCTGTGCAAAGCTCCTTGTTAAAGCTGTGTCTGAGCAAAGTGAGTTCTCCTGCTCAGATTCACAAGTGCATCTATCAGAGTATTGGCAGGGTTGGTTCTCCTGAGGCAAAGTCTTTTTTTCCTTGATTAATGGAGGGGGGATAAAGCTTTAACCTGGAAGTTCAGCCGTGGTCGGTCTGGCGGTGCCCGGGGCTGGGAGGGGCAGGAGCAGAGGTTACAGACGTGAGGAGTTCAGCCGCTGTCCCCGTTGTGTCTCCCAGGATGCCAAAAGGCAGCACCAGGAGGTGGTCTCGGTGTATCGCACTCACCTGCTCAGCGCTGTCCAGGTGAGGCGCTGCAACCTCCTCCTGCTCGGAGGGGCTCGGAGGGGCTGGGTGCTGCTGGGTGATTCTGGGTGCTGCCAGGAGGGGCTGGGTGCTGCTCGGAGGGACTGGGTGATGCTG
>WBMY01012349.1:0-31193 GCA_013397315.1 Donacobius atricapilla
TGCCCTTATCACTCTCCACAACCTCCCGAAAGGTGGATGTAGCTAGGTTGGGGTTGGCCTCTTTCTCCAAGCAGCAACTGACAGAACGAGAGGACATGATCTCAGGCTGCACCAAGAGAAATATAGGTTGGATATTAGGAAAAGGTTTTTATGGAATTAGTGATAAAGTACTGGAATTGTATTCCCAGAGAGGTGGTGGAGCCTCCATCTCTGGATGTGTTCAAAAACTGAATGTGTGTGGCACTCGGTGCCATGGTTTAGTTGAGCTGTTAGGTCATGCATCGGACTAGATGATCTTGAAGGACTCTTGCAACCTATAGTTTCTGTGTGTGAAACATGAAACTGTCCAATAATACTACACTTATCTTGTTGCAATGAAAAACACCACAACTTATTCTAGCATTCTGATAGACTACAGCAATACTTACTTTATTTTTAAATAAAACCATTACATTTTTGACCAAGTTTGCCCTAAGCTTACTTCACAAATTTCTGCTACAACACAGATGACACTCTTCCTTTATGCCAGTTATTTGGATCCGAATTATGATGGATTATCAGGCAATGAGAGCTAAAAAAAAAAAAAAAAAAAAAAAAAAAGACCCAAGGCTTCTGTTCAGAATGAATACTAATAAAGCTAGAAACCACCAACACAAATTACCACACTTGTAGAAAACTCTTCTGATTGGGGAGTGCATGTAAAATAATGCATCTGCTTATTAAGATCTTTCCATAAGAATATGTAGCTACCCCCTAGAATAATAGCATTATTGTCACAATTCTCCCCATGTAAAAAAATCAGAAATAAACCCCCAACAAACCAACCCCACACTTAAATATCTATTGATAACAAAATGCATTCCTTCTTCCACTACAGTGAATTTGTTATCTTCCTGCTACAGTCATTTGTTATCCTCCTGATTTTGAAGTAAAGATACATGCAACTGTATCAATCTTATTCTAGCCTGCTAAGTTCTGTTGGACCCAAACATATTTTCTAAGCATCAAATATTCAGATTCTTACACTCTTTTTTCTTTTCAAGCTGCCTCAACACAAGCTATTCTGCCATTCCTCTTCCCTCTGCCAGGTATAATAATCTTGCAACTTAATTCCATTGTTTTCTCTTTTGCATTTTGTTTGTAAATTAAATGGCACAGGGCAAATATTTTAACTAAACCACTGATTTTCTTCCTGTTTTCCCAAGTGTTTTCTTCCTTCTTAAAAGTTACAAATACTGAAGTCAGTTCACTAAGCACTCCTAACAATTAAAGCACGATCAATGAAAACTGTTCAAAGAAGGATGCCATTAAAGAACATTTATTCAGTATTACTAGTGTGTGTAAAATTATAAACAGGCTTTTGTGTTATTTATTCTTTTATTTACAGAATGTAGCAGGGAACTTGTATGCTGTATTGTTCCATGTCCTAAAATTTAAATTTATAATATCCATTTCTCATATTAATTGCCCAGTTAAGAGCTCAGAGGCTGGCTTAGTATTACCTGATCTACAGAAAAGAGAAATTATTTCATATGAGGTTCAGCACGAAAACCCCGCATGGGCAACTGCATGGGCAAAGCTGGCTGCTTTGCTTCTGAAAAAAAAGGAGGCCCCCAAAGCAACCAGAACATCATTCAATTTCAGGCTATTTTTTCAGCTGACAGGGAACATACCTGCAGACAATTCTTTTTCTCCCCAGTGGGTATGAAAACACCTGATGCCCAATATTAATTCTAAATTATTGTAAGTCTTACAGAATGTAGTACAGCTAGACTTTCCCAGTTGATTAGAACTATACATTTTATTTATATGACTACCTCCTTTTTGTCTAATAACATGAAACGTTTTACCATGTTGTACTCTTTACAAAGCTGAAAGTTTAATAGAAGTAATAACAACATTCATCACTGTCCACCAGGGATAGTCAAGTTTCAAACAATGGAAGAAATTTAAGTCTGTTTAATGAGGATTTCCGGTGAACACAAGTGATGATTTTCCTGGGTACAAGATCACCAGGTATGAGCATTCACAAGAGGTCCTTTGCTGCCAGAATTCCTCAATTAAGAGAAGTAAAAAAAGCAGATTCCAAATATAGCTGTTGCATGCCAAATCCATTTGCATAATTTAAAATTTTAATATTCAACAATTGGCCAAATTAAGTTCCATCTTGTCAAAAATTATTTTTGTTTATGAAAGCATGACTGACCTTGAGATAACTTGAGCAGCTGCATTTGCCATTGAAATGCTCCAGCCAGAATGAATGTCCTATCAGGAGGAGCACTAGCATGAGAATCAGTGAAGTCATATAAAATAGAAAACATCTCACACAGTTCACAAACATCCAACACCCATCTCAAAAACAATATTTTTCTTAATGGCAATCTACTTTTCCCCTCTTTCATGCTTCACAATTTTCATGGAATTTACCAGTAAATTTGTCCTTTTTTATTTCTCTTTCTACACACTGCAATGCGTATACTCCCAAAGAAGTTTAACACAGTACTTGCAGTAACTGGAGCTTAAACACACGTATGAACATAGTGGGGAGAGCAGGGAGAATCCTCCCTCTTGAACACATCCCAAAGACCATTTCTGTACCTGAAATGCCTAACACTAGTATTCTAGAGCATATTACAGTAGCTTTTAGAAAAGTTTCTTCTATACCAAAACAAAATTTTCAATGTATGTTTATGCATATGTATATGTACCTTTGCAGGAACAATTAAGACTTTCAGAAATGCATGTCTAAAACCCGCACTCATAGGTTGCAGAACATGTGGATTGATCTTTCTGAATATTTGACTACCCAAATGTATGAGTAAAAGCCTCTGAATACTCAACAGTTTAGTAGGTCAGCCATTTACAACTCCTGAATACAAATTAATGTCAGGGTTTGAAGGTAGTTGTCAAGGTCTCCTAAATCCTGGAGAGTTAAAGAAACAGTCTTATACACAGTTTAACTAAACTGAGATTTTAAAGGACGGAATGTATACTCCAGAGGATATAATACAGAATAAGCTACAACACTTGTTTTGGTTGCATTAAAATAAAGAGAAACAAATTTGGTATCATTCCATTTTTAAACTTAATTGCTTTACTAACCTAAAGAAAAAATATTGCAAAATGCAATCAATATATGTTCTATAAAGTACGAACAATTACAGTGAAGAGCCAAAGTATTTTCATATGATGAAAAAGTTATGTATAAAGTGGTAATATAGACTCACCAATAGCATCCATGAAAAGGAAGTTTGCAATAAATCTAGAAACTAATGCTCATGCTCATAAAAATAGAACATCTTTCTGTTTCCAAACATTTTTAAAAGAACTAAAAATACTTGAACACATCAAAGACCAGTCCAGCTTAAGTTGTTCAAACTTCAGAGCTCAGGCCACAGTTGTTGAGTTACAAAGATGCTAGGCATTAATTTTTCTGTATTACACCTTAAAAATCTCCCAGTCATTTTTAACTGATGTTTGTGACTAAAGATATAAGGTTTCTAAAAGAGGGTTTTTTTCAGCTGTAAGACCCACAATGTTATTCTTTTAGAATGTCCTTTTAATTAAATCTCTCATGACAAATGACTCACATTAGTAAGATGGTTCCACAAAATGATCGACAACATACTTAATGATGGCATTTAAAGTTGATTTCACTTGAAAACCGTTGTCACATTTTATATTTTCTGTCTATAGACAATTTCCACATCAGGTGTCCTCAGCTTTCAAGTGTAATTACTTTTATTGCTAATTACAATAAACTCCCAAATTGAAACTTAATCTAAAGGGTATCTTCTGCTGCACTGGAAGTTAAAAACACATAATATATAAGATCCTAGAAAATATAGAGCAGGTATATTTTTTCTAAATTTATAGCTGTTTTATATATAGGTTGATTAATGTTTCAAGTAGAAAAATCCATCCTCCACTGCTAGAGGCGTTTCATATAAAAGCCAAAGTTAACTACCTAGAGATAAGGAAATTGTTCAGTATTCAGTGGGGAAAAGTTTTTATTTCCCTCCCCAGCATTAGCAGTGGAGCAAAATACTTTCAGCATGTCTATTGATACCAACAAGACTTCATTTCCTTAACTTAGAATTATAGAATTATTTACTCGGAGTAGTAAGTCTTTAGCAGTCTAATATCAAACCATAGATACTGAAGTATTGGTATTTTGGCCAGATACTAAAATAAAAACTCCTCAAAACATATAGGTAGTTATTGAAACATTTCCATTTGTGAATTTTGTAACTACCCACAACATAGGCAGTCAGTTAAATCTATTTTCAGCCTGAACAAGCTCTACTTTAAAACCTATGTCTCCCTTTCCTGCATTGTCTCACAGTTCAGTGAATTAATACATAAAGCGGATACAAAGCCATTCATTTCTGCAGCTGCGCAAGTATGACAGCATAGAACCTCCAGCACACATCGCGCCCAGGCAAGTACCCCGACAGGAGCTGCAATGGGACCCCTGCTCTCATAGGTCAAATGGGGATCCTTGGTGAGCCTGTTCAGGACAGTTAATGATCATTAGTGCTCTCAGGGCACTCATCTTCAGCTGTACATATCAGTCAAGTAGGGGGCATTTTTCACCAGAGTGTTTTTTAAAATACACTTTCGTGTTTCCTTCTCACAAAATTATTTTTGTTTAACTCATAACTGCCCATCTTTGGTCAAGGGAAATTGGAGTTTCTGCTAAAGTAAAAAAAAAAAAAAAAAACCCAAAAAAAAACAACAAACCAAAATGCAATATACCTAAGCATACTACATCCTTATAATCCACAGTATGATATAAACCTTATTGTTTTCCAGAAAAATGTTGTAACACAGAAATTAAATTCACCACAGCAGTTAAAATGTAATGGCACAGTGTAATAAATGTCTGATGTTACAAAAAGCAGATCTGGTCATTAGAATAATTCTTCACAACTCTAATTGCATTTTTTCATTTAGTCCAGGTCATCAGGATATCTATTCACCTTCTTTTTGTTGTTTTTTCAAGTGAGCTTCTTCTACCGAAAATAGATAGCTCAGGGTTGAGTTTGCGCTTTTTTCACCTTCTGGATGAATCAGTTACTTCTCCATGCATGCCTGAGGCACTGCCTGCCGGTCCCTCGGTAGGCATTTCCAAATGAAATGAAACAGACACTAGGGAATCAAAGGTTGATGAGTCTTTTGGTTAGCCTGAGAACCATTATTGAGTTCCTCTTCTGTTGGTTCCTGCTCCGTCGGCCTTGGTGCTGTTACAGCTGGTGAATAATGACTCATTTATGAATAATAGCCTTGGTAATCTTCTCAACAACTGTTAGTTAAAGGTCACTTCAGCACTGAAAATGTTCTTTCTTCCTTTTTCTTCTTGTAATAAAATCTTCAACTGATGCAATGCACAATTTAAAACACTTTATTTTTTTACATAGTTGGAATCAAAATGGGATGTTGTTTACAACATAATGTTTCCCTCAATAGGTGAGAGCAAATTAATTCTACCCCTTTTACTATACAAGTAACATGCTCTTATAGCTTACATTGTACATTTTAATTATATGTATTTTCAAAGAGAGAACAAAAGAACATGCAGCAGGTAAGAGGTAAACTTTCATAGTAAAACTGTGAATGGGTATATATAAATGTATATAAGGTATGGAAATTACTGCATGAGGATGGTATGCTGATGTAAATCTCCTAGGTTCTGTATGGTTTCTACATATTTAATTTTTCCACCTTTGAATGTCATGGCTGTCTGTTTTTATCTTATTTGGTGCTCCTTGTTTTTTTCTTTTTTTTCTGAAGAGTAATTCAGAGTTGCTAACTCTTTTTACATGAACTACAGATGCTAACAAGTGCTGTTCCTATAAAGGGTGAATTATAGAAACATCACATTCTGGCACTAATGAATTCTACAATTTTAAAGAATCGGCACTTGGAAAGAAGGTGTTCTCAAAAATAGGGAACATTAAAAATATATGAGAAATAAAATAAATTTAATATTGAAATACTTAAGGTTACTTACTTCTGAGGTGAATGTAATTACAGCCAAAATAAAGAATTGGTTTTAAAAGTTTTTACACAGATTTCAGAACAAAAGTAATTCTGCCAAATATTTTAACAGAAAAAAATACCACATGCTATAAAACTCTGCTTCAAGACATATTTATGCTTCAGCAAAATTATTCATAGTAGTATGTAGGTCACCGCAATAGCTGACATAATAAAGGTTAACAGCACAGAAGCTCAGCATTGCTGTGAACAATATGTAAAGTAAGGATATTTCCATGCAATCTGCATAATTTTCATGCTTTCGATTAGTCTTCGCCTATGCAACGGCCTTCCTGTCTCATGTCTATGTTTGATATGGGGGCCTTCTATAAAATGTCATTTAAAAGTAATTACTCAGTAAAACATCACTGTTCATGTTCTTCAGCACAAGGTTTTTCTTGCAGAGACAGGTAAAGAGAAAGCAGTATGTTAAAACTGAAAGGAAAGACACAGATCTTGTGTGAGGTAGATTAAAGAAAAAAAAAAAAAAGAAAAAAGGCAATGTTATTTTGTGTTTATTAGTCCATAAAAAATCAGGCATTCATTCTTGAAATTACTCTCTATAAGAGTAAGCATGGCTGTAACAGCGTCATAAGCACAGAGGGTGCCAAACTCTCATCAGGCCTGGCTGTTGTTGCTTCTGACTTGAAACAGTCTCTAAATCTGTTTTGAAAATGTTGATGAATTCTCTCTTCCATGCCTGACAGCTTTCTCTTCCCCTATAGCAATGCTTCTACTGTAATAACAACGTAAAAATGCCTCCCCCAGCCTCACGAGATAGAAAAGCACTCTTTTTAGTCGTTGGTGTGTTATAACACCAAATTAATGCTTTGAGAAAGATTTTGTACTGCTTGTGCAAACCGCGCCAATCTGGGTTACCCCCACCCTCTGGAAGTTCCTGAATGAAAACAGGGCACAGAGCTCTCATGGGTTTTTTTCCATTTGTAAAAGCAAACACAACAAGACCTCATGCTTCCAGTCTGCACTGAACCTCTGAATCCGGCAAGCTTATTTGAGACGCTTAATTAGTCCAGAACTTCAGAGCTGCAGTATGAAGGGAATGGCCTGACCTTGAGAAGAGCATCCCAAGCAGAGAGTATGTCCCCCAGCCAGCATCTCTTACACTTTTGCTCTACCAGCCTTAATTCTCAGTAATAAGTCAGATTCCTTTTTTTATGAAATGCAGCAATACAGCTCTAAGAGGTGGCTGTGCTTTCTGCAACATCAAAACTCTACAATTTTCCAGAGAGAGCACATGAAAGTTGAAGTAGGTAGTCTCATGACAAAGCTGTTGGTATCTCGCTTTGATAATAAAATTGCTGTCCCTCTTTCATACTACCTAAAAAAAAAACAAACATAAACCAACTTTATATATTATCATCATTTGACACAGTTTTAAAACATGTTAGAATGATAATTCTTTATAATTCCAAAAGTTTTTTATTTGGTATCAGGGACAGACCAAGTTAATAAATTCCTTCCATCGGAGTATTGAGAAACATATTTCTTCCTTTCAAAACAATGGAGTGAATTTCTACTGCAAAAGGCAAACATAACTCTTACTTTTGCCACTGGAATTTTGAACATATTAATTTGTTATTCACCCAGGAGTCAACTCTGGTTATGCACTCTCCATTCTATTTTTTCAAGTAGAAATGATGAAACATTTGCAATAAATACATGCCAAGAAGTCAGTTTATTGTTGTTAAAATAATTGGAAAGCTATATTTCATCATTCATTGACTTTTCTTACTATCTGTGACAGAATTCAGAAAGGTACATATTTATGACCTAGCCATGCTCTCCAGATTTATATATCAAAAACAATCTTTTCCAACTTCAGCTTCAATCAACACATTTAATACAGTGCACACAGTTCCAATTATTCTTCCACTGAAGCAAGGCAAATACAAGCAAAGATGCAAATTAGCTGCTAAATATACAGCCCAAACCTGCACCCAGAACTTCCATTAGATCACTCTAGGGAGAAATTTATAGATCAAGTTAGCTGACTAGTAATTTACTCATTTTAATTTTTTACAGGTTAATTTTACCAAGATCAGGAATACATCTGTTTCA
Source organism: Donacobius atricapilla (assembly GCA_013397315.1). NCBI lineage: Eukaryota > Metazoa > Chordata > Aves > Passeriformes > Mimidae > Donacobius > Donacobius atricapilla. The sequence continues at coordinate 8,119 of WBMY01012349.1, forward strand.
GTTAATTCAAGGTAATTCACTTAAATTATTATCCACTCTGAAATGAGTCAGCAGTTTCAATGAGTGTTCCTTATGTATGCTGTCTGTGGGAGTAATCCCATAGTCAGCATCAGAAAACTCAAAAATTTAACAACCAAACTGTTAAGGCACTGATAATTTTTGAAGGTCTGTTCTCAGACTTAACTGAAATCTATTGTGAGCTGGGGGAAGCATTCTTTCTAATCTTCAGTGAATCAAACCATTAATATGACCATATTTTCTGTAAAACCCACGACAGTATATCTATCAATATACCAATTAATGTGAGCACCTAAGAGCACTTTTGTGTTAAATATTAAGATGTCCATTACCCAGACAGTGGTATTGCTCCACAATTCTCTCTGGCTTTCCTCTCCTGGAGTAATATTTTATCACTTATGTCTATTACATTCTAGAAGTGTGGTTTCCTGAAGACTATATGAAATCCTGTTCACTTCAGTATCAGTTCACAGAGTTGAAAGCATGACTAGAAATATGAGGGCAAGAACAGAAGCAGCATTTAAGTAACCTGGAGATTTCAGTTCATTACATCTTAATTCCCTTTCCTTAGGTTTATATGATTTTTATAAATAATATAGAATTTAAAATTAGAAAGATGAAGGGCCTACAAGACCTTGCATGGCAACCAACCAGGAATGATTGGCATTCTTAAGGTAAAATTGAATATTTTCATATTCAGAAGTAAACAAAAATAAAACTTACGTTTTTTTCCAATCCCCTCTCTTCACACTAATCTCTTCTTCAATATACACAATATTTTTTAAATTCTTTTGAACTAGAATTTCCAGGGTTCTGAAGCAGATCAGGTATTAATTTCAGCAGCCTGAAGACCTGTTTTTAATGCCAAACAAGAGGCATTAATTTACACCATTAAAACTGAAAAGCTGTTTTTATTTGCCAGATATTTCAAGATATATTTCCATTGATAGATTACAATTAATCTTGTATAAGAATCAAAGCACATCAAATATATAAATGTCTTATACTTGAACCTTATTCCAATTCACACAATTTCCTTCAAAGAATTCAGCTACATTGTATGGCAAATCCTTTATAAATCCAGTTAAACCTTTTTTGGCATTTGTATGATAATCTGCCTTTTCTTACTCAAGCATGTTTTGTCTTGACTGTTTCACTAACAAAGAAAATGACATTTTGAGGTGCCTACAACTGAATTCCAGTTATAGGAGTAGCAACCCATGAGTCAGAACACTTGTGTTTTATTCCAAATTCTTTCAGTCATTTTCCGTGCAAACTAGGGCAAGTCACATCAAATCTCTCTTCTCTTTTGTTTGCTCTCTTGATTCACCCTTCTGGAAGCTCCTCTGAGAACAGATTTTCCATGTACCTACCAGTGTCCCAAGGAGGCCTCACTCTCAGTGTGGTCTTCTGGGTCTTTCATGTTAGATTCTAAATATTAAATTATGAATAGAAGATACTATTTTTTTGTGGTTTGTAAATACACATGGGCAAAGAGTTAACTTTTTTTCCTAAAACAGCCAGGATATTCAGAATCTGATATTGTGGGACTACCACAGACAAAAAGAGTACTCAGTGTGGAAGAATGATACTCAAACCTGAGCAGATAATTTTACTACTTTAAAGAAGTCCTTACAAGAAAATTACAGATACAGAGAAAGGAAAAAAGAAAGTAAACTTGTTTACATCTTCACTTCCTGCTCTCGATAGTATAAGTAAATTTTACAGAATAAGGACCAGATCCGAGAGTCTGACTATTCTCTGTCACTAGAAAAAAAAAATCTAGATTTAATTTTTGTTACAATGCAATGAAGCTTACTTGTTACCAAAAAAAAAAAAGAATGCAACCATTCCTGTTTAGAAAGATGTGTATTGCTCTACAATGTTTTGATCTCAATTATGTAATATGCTGATTGTTCACTCATGTTGTAACAACGTCAATTTTTGCTTTAGTCAACACTCAGATTACAACTTTCAAGGAAATTCTCAGCTCGTCTGCATTAAGGCAAACTATGTTGCTCTTTTTTTCCCCAACTTATATGTCTTACAAAGGCTATATGTAATTTAAGGCATCTCTTAACAGTAGCGGGGCAGGAGAGGAAACATGGGCAAAGAAATAAGAGAAGATATGAGAGAAAAAAATTATCTCTGCCCTTTTTCTTTCTAAAGCAGAAAAAATTTGAAATGCACTTGGTAGCACAGTGGTGTATTTTCTGTAACCAGGTACAATTTAAAGAGCTGAACTGTTTGCCTGATATACCAGGGTTTTTTCCAACAAAAATGCTTGAGGCACTTTTTCTACTCTGTATGGGAGAGCTGGTTCCAAAAAAGTCTCAGAATCTTCTTTAATTCTTAGGCTCAAAACAAGAAAACCCTCACAGACACATTTAATCACTGGGTTCAAGAACATTGGGTTTAGATTAATATAATAAAAAGAAACTACCAAAAGGAAGCCGTAAAGACAAGAGCTGTAAGATGATTTAACCACAACAAAAGGCTGGAAATCTTGGGTATCTTCTAAAAAGAAAATAAAGATTTTTTTCTGTGAGTAATTCAAATATCAAAACTAGGCAATACTTTAAAATAACATAATTTCCTCCTCCAATGTAAGTTCAGAGCTCAAACTTCACAAAAGTAAGCACTAGCAGACTAAATAAATGGTGCTTACCTGACATGTGATGTAGAAATAGATTTAAAATAGTGCACCATTTCAAAATGCTGTGTCAGCAGAAACATTTTTGTTAATAAATATGTTCTGATATGAAACAGAGGATATTTCACAATTTTAAAGGTTTTTTGTAAGCCTGGGCTGACCAAAAGTGAAGAGGTGTGGCTCAGACAACTGCTCAAAGTGGAAGGATAGTAACCTAGGAAAAAGGAATGGAAAAGACAGCTTTGGGAGTGCCCTGTTAAGCAAGGCACTATCCAGAGGTTTCCACTCAGATAGCCGACATACATATTGAAGAGGCAAGAGTAAAGTTTCTCCAGGGCAGCCAAGAGCTGCAACAGTGGGGTGAAGCAGCACAAGCATGCCAAGTGCAGGATGAAGCAGAGTCAGACTGCCTGTGGGAGCAGTAGCCAAGAGACTTGAAACGAAGACAGTGGCTGCCAGCATCTGGCCTGGTGTGAGCAGGAACAGACCTGAAAATCACACACAGAAAGATTGTGGCCAAAGCAGAGGGAAGCAGAGCAGCCCCACTAATAGCCTTGCCAAGGAAGGGTCTGTACACAGGTTTAGATTTCAGGAAAGCAATTTTAGGGATGGCAAATCATCTCATTGCACTGTAAATTATCCTGTTGCTTTTACCCCTTGATAAATTACTTTTCAGCAAATCAATTGATTCACATCTCAAAGCGAAAAGAATAGCAGCAACCTTACAGAGCTCCAGAGAGACCAGTTTCATTTCCTCAAGGTTCTGTGGAAGGCTGAAGCTGGCATTTATCAGTGATCCACTAAATTTCAATTGGTTTTTTTTTACTGTCAATCAAGTTCTGAACTAACTGTATTTATTCCTGAACGCACACAGTGAAACAGAATATTTGATTCCTTCTTCAAACTAAAAATAAGGCATTTGTAAAACAAATATTAAGGCAATCTAGTAAAATTTCAATATTTTTACTTCTTAATCTTATTGTTCCTGGCCACTTAAATTTTCTCATCTTACAGCCATGCACTTTAGGATGGAATTGTCCACATTTCTTTCTTGCATCCAAGCTTGCCTGAGTTCTATAATAATACAGTGCGGGTATTGGTTTTGCTTTAACCAAAATACTAATGTGCATAGAAGCCCTGGGACGGATTTGTAGACTAAGACTAGAATATCAGTTCAATATTAGTTGCAGCACATGAGAACATACTGCTGTTTCTCAAAACAAAATGATACATGAACTTTTAGCACCTACCCTGAAAGGCTGGGGGAAAAGGTTCTTCCCTGGAGAGCACCTAACACACTTTCCTGACCTAGGCAGGCACTTTCCCCCATCTTATTTAGTATTTCCCAATGCAGATAGAAAGTTGGTGACCAGCTGGGTGCAGGTATCTTTCTCCAGCCTTTATGATCGTGAACAAAGGATTTTTTTGCTACAGATCCCTGCATTAAATTATGTGATTAAACAAAACTGGAGCAAATTAGAGTAACTTTCACAGGTGAAATGGAAATTACCTCCAAAGTATCCTATATATCTGTACAGATGAGTAGTAAGATTCTGCAGAAAAATAAATTGATTTTGGATCTATTTCTCTTGCTTGACAAATTTTTAATCAGGCTATTGGGAAAGAAGAGAAATGGCCATCTGCCATTTCCTCCTCTACTCACATTTTAGATGATACAACCTTTTATTTAGATAATGGTGGTAGTTGCTGACTTTATGGTGATATTCACAGGCTATGAGGTATATTTTTTTATGGTGATATTCACAGGCTTGCAGTTTAACAGATATTTCAAAGCCCAAAGGAGTGAGCTTCAAAATTAATGTAGGGAAAAGCACATGCATTGTCCTCCAGACCTTGGGCACCTGGTGGCATTGGAAAACATGGGTTTTGGTTTTGTCTCAGATACCTGCCAATTAAAGGCTGCAGTTCTCACCTTTCATATCATTAAGGACTTATTTTCTTTAGGTTTTGCTTAAGTGTGCCAGGAAGCAGAATGAGCAGGCTCCTTTGCAGTGGGGGCTGAGCTGGGAGCTGAGAGTGACTCAAGAGCAGGCCATGCCCTCCCTGGTGGGGCATCATCTGGGCCACTGGTTGTGGCAGAGTCTGCCTATAGTCCAAGGACCATCACCTCCCTTATTACCATCATTTAGGAAGGAAAGAAAGAATGTATGTGTAATGGGTTAAAGTTCATAACTGGGTGGAAACACCAAAAAATATGGTGGTTTAACATTCACCAAATTTGTCTTGTTAAATTTAGTGTAGTGGTCTATCTTCCCACTATGGAATAGGATTAGAAGAAAGGCAAAACAGGTTCAACTTAAAGATAGAAACAGTTAGATTTATTAACACACACTAAAGGGAGAACAAAAAAAACCCCGTGAAACCTTTTTAAAAGCACTCCCCTCCCCCCTACCAACAGTTTACCTTCCCACAAAACAATGTAAAGAGACAGAGAATCAGAACTCCGGGTCAGTATCACTTATAAAATAGTCTTTCATTCAGTCTTTGAGAGAGACAAGTCCCTCCTCATTTTGTTCTGATGATTTTCCACAAGAGACACAGTCTGTTTGTGGCTTCCAGCTCCCACAAAAGCAGCCCGCCCGAGAATCTGCATTTTTGAGCTTCCCAAAACATAGCCTTTCCCATGACTACGTATGGGCCGTGGACTTACACATGGGGTTTCACCTTTTAAAGATGCACAGCTCCACAACAAAGGATTTTNGCTCCCCTTTCTCTGCCAGCATCTGCTGGGCTCGGGGACCCAGCTCGGCTCCAGCCAGGGCCAGCCCCGGCACAGCCACACCAGCCCGGCCCCGGGGGCAGCAGGACCTAAGCCGAGCCCTGCTTACTGCCCCCCATTGATGTTACTTCATGGCAAGCCCACTGCGAAAGAGAAAGCTTTCCCAAAATCCCACCTGAATTTAAGCCGTGTGTCCCAGAGGTGTACACTTGTATCCAATTGGCCAACCTGGCTGTCAGTTTTAAAGCAGATCACTAATCGGTTTTTACCATTCATGTCAAACCCATACAGTATGGTAAGACACTGTTCCCCAACCCAACTCTGATGAAGCAGCAACTGGGTGCTGCACATGAAGGTGTACAAATCTGTACAGGACCTTGCCTCTGATTGGATCATTGTTGCTGAGCAGAAGTAGAAGTGGTGTTTTCTGTCCTAACTGGAAATAAGGAAATTCCAACCATTTGTCCAACACACAAAGGCTTGCGTAGAAAATTAAGGCAGAATAGGTCATAAAAATAGAAAATGGGGTTTGGAATAGTCATTAGTAAGCGACTTGCTCACTTAAGCACCAAAATAACATTTTCTCACAGTAGTTATTTATAATCCTCTGTGAGCCTTTAAGAGCATTTCAACACCTTCCATTATTTACACATTTTTTCTTGCAGAAGTTTGATATAGGAATAAACTATAGCTAAAATGTAAACCTATGGAACAATTTTCAGGCTCAAGTTTCTTCTACAGTCTTCATAGAGCACTGATAAAATACTATAGTGAGGAAAGCTATAGTCATTTAGTCATTTTACAGTGTGCCTTTTCAGTCATTTACAACTGCCCTTACTCTAGATAACAATACTGTTCCTAAAATTGGGAGGCAAAATAAGACAACATAACTTAGAGAGAAAACACAGACTAAAGAGAGTGGTATATGAAGAAATAACAAATATTATCATAATTGCATTCGTTTGCAATCATGAGATGTAGGAGTGCTCTCTACTGAAAAAAAAAAAAAAAAAAAGAGAAAAGCCAGTGAAAGTCATAATTGTAGGGGTTCTCTTGTTGGGGTTAGGAAAAAAAGGCTTTCAACATAACAGAGCCTAACCATGACAAATTACATAGTTCAAATGACAATCTGGGAACAATAACTCCAGGAGAAATTATCCTGGGCTGACATACTACAGTCTTCTTAATATAGACTAGATAAACGGATGCAAACACCAAAAATGAAAGATTATATTGTCATGACAGCATTTCATCACCCTTTTGCACATGTCAGCATCAAAGAACTGTGAAAATTACCTCAAAATTTCTTAGTATAAACCACACAATAAGGACCATAAAAATTTGGATTTTAAAATATTTGGAGGGCCAACAAAATAAGCACTGAAAAAATAAGGGGATTTTATATGCAAAGACAATGACTTTAAAATGGAGGTAAAGGAATGCTAGGCCTGTGCATTTTCACTTGAAATCAAAAATAGTTCATAATATTTTGTCGTGCTCAGTTGAAGCTTTAAAAACGGTATATTTTGGCTATAGTATCAGAGTATACTCTTTCTATATTATTTGTTTTGATCATAACTGTCTCAGTAAAATTTGTGTGTAATCTGTTACTGGTCCTTGAGAGAATGACCATTGCTAAGGATATTTTGTAACTTGTACCCTGACCAAAACATAAGTGTCAAAGCTCATGGATGACAAAACCCACAAATATCTTTAAAAAGTTTTTATATTTCAGCATAGAGAGATTGGTAAAGAAATTCACAGGTTAAAAATGCATCCTTATAAAAAAATGAGGATTGCATTGTTTATCTAAGTGTTAGAAACAAGCAGGCTTTGCATAACTGACCATAGTTTGGAGGTTATCTACATGCAAACAGCATGAGTAATACTTCACGTCTTGTTGTATAGCTTGTAAGGGAAGGTTTGCTGGAGTGTCTTTCTTTAGATCGGTGACACACCACGGCACATAAAGACAACCTGGTGGTTGCAATGCTGTTAATGATTTTTGCAACACAATAGTTCTGATTTTAAATATTTTCTATAACAATAATGGATTATACATATGGAAAGCAACAAGAACAAAATTAAAGCATACTCCCAACCTCCAATCTTTACTAAATGCACACACACACATAAAGTGCTCATTATTTTAATTTGTATATTTTTCTTTTTTTACTGTTTTATTACACTTACTAGAATCATATTATTAGTTGACATCATAACTTTTGTCAAGTCCCATATCAGTATAAACTACAAAGCTAACTTAAAATGAGACTTAAGCACTGCCTACTTACTACCAATACAGCCTATAATTTTATAAATGACTAGCAAAATGAGGGATAGATTTTATCAACTACCAGAATTTGTTGAAAGGGACTCATAGCCATTTCTGAAGATTCAGAATTTTTTTTTTTTTAATCCTAGATTAGGCAGTTTATTCCTAATAGATTAAAAAATACAGTGGAAAAAAAAAAACCAAACAAAACCAAAAAAAACCCTGAGAACTTGGTGGTTTTTTTCACTAACAATGAAGTAATGATGTAAATATGACAAGCTGAATTCTACTACTTTAAAAGTCTTAAATTGCAGAGTAGGCACAGCTTATCACTGTCTTGTCAGTGATAAATACTTTTTAATAACTGCTGCATATTCACACTTCATTAAGTTTTATTCCAATCGTAGCTTACTGACATTTTTTTATTTGATTTCATTTCCATTTTCATCTTCATCCAACACAGTAAGAACTAAATACAACTTCTGAAAATTAGAAGCCTTAAAATACACTGATAATACAAAATCAAGAATTAGTAAAAAAAGGTTATTGGGTTAGGATTTTTTGGTAGTGTGTGCATATTTGGGGTGAGGAAAAACTTACCAGGTTTGTTTAAACTTTATATGCAGCTCTTCATCAATTTAGTAGTAAACACTAATGTTTCCTTGGTGGAAGAGAAGGGAGTAAAAAGTAAAAACTAAAATGTTGTGCGAATCACCACTTGTGGATGTTCACTAACTTGTGGGTAAGGCAGATGGTTTAAGCTACTTGTACAAAGTCAGTCCTTAATAGTGATCCTTTTATTCTTGAGTTTAGGCTATGCTAGTGGCACATATTTCAGGCTCTGTGAGGTAAATCCCACTTACCCCTCTTGGCATATATAAAATAATGTGCTATGTTGCTCACTGCTTAGTACTTTATTTCATTCTGTTTAGTCTTAATTTTTTGAAAAATATAAAAAATTTGAATCCGATAGAGTGGCAAAACATGCTGCTACACATCACATTCAAAGAATTCAGTTCTTTTAGCAATCAGTCAAATATTCCTTTGACATAAGGGACTTTTAAATGCTTAGTTGCAATGTCCTTGTGGAGACAATGTTGCTTAGAGGAGGATATATGTGAGCAGTAGGATAGCTGTCTTCAACCATGATTAAAGTCAGATCCTGAGAATGAATCACTCCTTTAGCTTAAGACATCTGAAATGAAAGCTGCTCTGTGTGCTGCCTGTTTTCCTGTCTGGTCCCTATAATGGAAAGGAACCAATTTCATCTGCAGTTATGGACAACCTGGACTTCTCTGAAGGACCACATTTGGATTATACTTTGCAAACCATTGTTTCAAACCCACCACACCCAATGCCAAATGTACAAAAGCTATTTTTACCTTCACCATGCTAAGTCTCAGTCACTTTATCAAGCACGGTTTTTCTTTATCACCATCATTTTGGAAATGTACAGCACTACGTGTTATTAACTTTTACAAAGGAAAAGACAGAGATTGCCCAGATGATTACTCAGTAAAGAACTGAAAATACCTTAATCTTGAAAGAATTAATATACTTGCAGACTGGAGTATAGAGATATTAGACTCCTAATGAAATTTTGCTAATAAAAAATTAATCTTCTTGGCAGCCCCACCCTACTCTATATTTTCTACTTGTATTCTGTGACTACAAGGAAAAATATGTGCAAGTGAAATGGTCCTTGAAGTTTTTACAGCACCTTTCATATGTGTGTCTTCAACTAATGGCACCTAGGTGTGCACCTGAGTGCATCACCTGACATCTTTTCCAAAAACCTTAACAGAAAGCAGTTTTTATTTTTTCATTTACATGCTCTTTTCTTAAATAAAGGGAATGTAATGGCCTTTCGACCATTTTACTTCTTTACGCATCAAAAGAGATGTATTATAGTAATTAAATTGTAATTGTCAGGCCCAATTCCTAGCTGTGTTTCTAATTTGATCTAAAGATATATGAACAACATGAGATAAAAAATGATAAATACTAAGTTATTGCTTTTTTCTAATTAATATAATTACAAATTGGCTTTACCTCAGCTGTGTCTCTGATTTCCACATGAGTCTCAGTTACAAAAGGAAATCACCAACAACCTTTCCATCTATTTGAGGATAATCGATATTATCCTATTTTCATGCGTCAAAGTGCCTTAATATTTACTAACTGTCCCAGAAAAGGACTGAAATAACTATGTTAATTATTGTTCTCCGAAATTTGGGAGCTTTTGTTCCAATTGTCCTTAAAAAAAAAAAAAAAAGGAAAAAAAAAAGAGAGAAAAAAATAAAAGAAAAAGGGAAAAAAAAAACAAAAGGAAAAAAAGGGGGGAAAAAAGGGAGAAGAAAGGGAAAACAAGAAGGGGAAGGAAATAGGAAAAAAAGAAGAGATGAAAAAAGGAATTTTGCTTTCTAATGCATACCAGAACACAAGGAAGACACTATTTCTTCGGCTAGCATTTCAAACTCCTGGTTTTATCAAATGCTGTAGAACTGGGCAATCTAATCAAGACCTAAATATCTACCGGGGAGATCATCTAGCTAGGTGCATCTGCAGTCATCAAGAAAACATCTGTTTAGAAGTCTGCAGGCAGCATAGGAGCGGGGCCGGCCCTTAGTCAGGTTAGCAGAGGGCACAGGGGACACAAGGCCAGCGGGCAGGCACTGACCCCTGCACTGCTGCCCCGTGGCACCCAGCCAGGTGAGCGGTGTGGGCTGAGAGCAAGGGCTGAGCCTGCTGTAGCACAGAAGCAAGGGGGCAGTTCGCCTCAGCCTGCTCCTCTCAGATCTCTCCTGCCCAGGGGACCCGGGACTGATGGCTGACCTGCAGGTCAGGGATCAGGGACTTCTTAAAGAAGAATTCTGCTTATAATAAGAATAGAGAAATTAGTAACTAACAGAAAGGTCTTGTGATATCACAACTGGATTTCTCCTCTTTACAGAGTTATATTGACTACAAAAAGTTTTGCTACGAATTTTCTTTATAAAATCTGACATTGGAAAACTCTGCATAAGAGACACAACAGGAAAAAGTTACGAAAAGGTTACAGAGTAGGCTGTTGACTCAGAGCAACATATAGGGGTCCTTTCATCTATATGTTGCCTTTACATCTTATTCCTTTGGACCACGTGTGAAGGTATGGCACCTCTCTGGTATGGTAATTAAACTAGACGTGTCATCTGCTTTCAGATGGTGTCTGCCTTTCCTTCCTCTGCAGCAAAAATACTGCATATGAATTCTATATATAAAACCATCTAAAAGCATATAACTTATTCTTTAATAACCTCATATCCTTGTTGATACATAGAATTCTCTAGAGAACTGTACCATATACAGCTCGGTAAAACTGTGTCACCCTTAGTTTAGAGCTATGTCAGGACCGTCAAGGGGAAAGCATGCATTTTGCTTTACATGAAATTAGTTGTATGACAGAAAAAGTAAAATTGGATCTGAATTTATATTGTCTCCTTTCAAATATAGTGAGTAAATGATCAATAAACTCAAAAATTACATTCACAGAGGAAATATTTTTTACATTTTGCTTATGAACTTTGTAAACTGCCACAACACATAAATCCCATCAGGATTGTAAAAGTATTAGCTATGTGTATCAATAATGAATACATCCAGAAGTGTAACAAAACAAACATGAAGGCGGGAATAAATAATCATAAAATCCAGCAAGTTTCACCCAGGTCACCTCACCTTTCAAACTTCAGCTCCTCTGCAAAACAGGTTTCAGAGTTATTTTAAACAAACACAGAGATAACAGTGTTTTTATGTATTTTAATAGGCTTTGAAAAATTGTTTAGAGACTACAGTATTATAGTAATAAACTAGTTTATTAAGTGAGTATTCTTTCTTCAGGCAGTTCATCTCATCTGCATTTTAATCTTCCAATAGAACCAAAGCTGTTTTATTATGATAATAAATATATTAGCCAGAATTCTACACTAGAAAGTAATTTTGGGATATTTAATTCACTAAATAAAGTAGTATATTACTGGTATAATAGAATACAAAAGATAAAATAATACAACTAGAAGTTACCGAAACTGCTTTGATTAACTAAAAAAATACTGATTTGAAGAACAGTGGCAATTACTATACCTCATTCTTGCATGGTCCTTTCAATAAGCAAGTCCCAAAGCACGATGAGAAGTAAACATCATTACTTTTGCTTTTCAGATAAAGAAAGTGGAAAAGGAAAAGTAACTTTCTAAAGTTGCCCCACACTTAGAACAGGGTACATGAATGAATATCCTGAATCTGAGTGCAGTAACAAATTAAAGAGGCAACGCTGCTTTTCCAAAGATATGTGTGAGGGAAAGCAAACAGAAGCTGCTATAATTTTCATAGTCAGCTTGTCACACTGAGTTTTAATTCATTTCACTGTACACAACAAAAATAAAAATCTAAGTTGATTTTGTTTTTGTTTTTTTTTACTGAAGACAATATGAGGATACTTCCTGCTTACAGGAAAACTCACTTCACACACAGCTACATGGAGGGACACATAAAGACAGACTAAAGTCAAAGATACCATTAAGTTACTCACTTTATTCTGAATAGATTGTGTTGTGAAACATAAGGTACTGTAATGAGATCACTGAGGCTGAGACTTATAGTAATAAAAAACTGGCATGTTTTCACCACAGAAAAGCTAATAATTATTCTCAGAGCTACATGGAAACTGTCAAAAATTGTGTAGTCATTACCTACAGTTCCTAATTGCAGCGAATCCATTATAATGACTACGTTTATTAAGGAAAATGGACAATGTTCATACAGTATGTTGAATTCAAATCAAGTGTCAACATAAAGCAAGGGGTTTGCTTATGTCATGCTTCAGCTTCCATTTGGGGAAGCTTAGTCCTTATTTCCTACAGCAAATTTTACACTTGAGGTTGTGATCGAGTCTCCATTGAAGTTCTCCTTGTCAGCTCTATCCTATTTCTTTACACATACAATATCAAATCAATTAACATTACACATGTTCTATAAAATTGTACCAGAACCTTTAGTTTTGTTTGACAATTTCTGTATTTTAGAATAATATAATGTTTTAGAATAGCAAAGACCTTCAAGATCATTGAGTCCAACTGCAAACCCAGCACTACTACTTTGAGGAAGCTTCTAACCAAGTGTTGTCTAAGAATATATTTTGATGACTTTGGAAATGACAACTTGATATCATCAACTTTGGAAATGACAACACAGATTAAATGATCCAGAGAGTGGTAGACACAGTTCTAAAAAGTATAGTAAAAAATTTAAAAATTAAAGAAAAAAAAAAGAACAACAACAAAAACAAACAACCCCCCTGAAAAAAAAAAAAAAAACACAAAAAAAACAAACCAAAACAAAACCCCAAAACTCAACCCATGACTTTCAGAAAGAAAGAATATTATAGCATCATCTTTATCCCAGACTCCCCATAGTTCCATATCAGTGAAACCATTGGAAGGAATAAAAAGCAGATAATATGTCATGGTAATTTCAGACAACATACAATACAAAAAACAATATTGAGCCATTCAGACAAGGGAAATCTCTGTGAGCAGATGGACAGTTATGCTGGGACCCTTCTGACACATGCATTAAATCACAGTGTCCATAGAGAACAGATGCTGAAATCTAATGATGAAGCCATGGCTTGTCTCACTCATTTTGTAGTAAAGAGTGAGAACGGTTTCCACCAGCTTTCACAAGTCTTTCTGCACCCTAACCATAAGGTTAAGGCTCTTTGAAAGACTTAGTAAGGCACTTCCTAGGAACAGCTCTCCAGCAGGTTTTGGATAGGGATTATACATGACAAAGTCAAATGTACAAATTGTCCACTTGCCTGAGATGCAAGTAGCTCCTGCGCAGTCTGCACTTCTCCTTTCTTAACCACTACCAACAGGTTTCTTCTAGAAAACTATATTACAGGACCAGTAGCTGACGACTAACAGGGAAAATTATTTTCATGTGGTTATTCTAATCACAGATGAGTAACAACACATAGCTCTTGTTTTCCTGTCATCCAGTGAACTTTTATCTTATAGGAAATCAACAGGGCTCTTCTTAGTCATCACAACAACAAACACCAAGTTGCTAGAAAACAGTGGTCCAGAGTGATGTTCCCTGGTTATCCTATCATATGTGAGACAACTTTAGCAGTTTTTACTTTCTTGCCATAATAGGGAAATGGTAAGAGTTTAAGGAACTTCCTCCATGTACAGAGACTTAGCAAGTTAATCATGAAGCAATATAGAGATACACTATGGCAGATTTATGTGCCATAATGAAGGAATAAAACCTGTTTCATTTCTCTCTGCATGGATACAGAAAGAAAAAAAAATTAAAGGGGCAGATAGGTAAAATGAGAGATAAAGATTATTTGGGGGAAATACTAATAAAGAAATTGTCTATAATTGCAGAAATCTTACACACTTACTAGCTCATATTCTCCTATTTTACCAGTGATGCTCCACATATATAATTCTACATATTATTTTATGATAGACCACAATAATTAAGCTTGGTAATATTGAACACACATTGAACACATTCCATTTAGAAAAACTGTTGATCATGTTAATTGGAATGTAATTTAATGAAGGAGTATTTTTTAATTTAATGCTAGACTTCAAGAATGGAAGAGGAGAACCAAGCCCATCATTTCACCCACACACTGCTGTGTATGTTCTCATCTCACCCAGGCCTTGTGACCTTCATCCCAAAGATACTCAGAAACTCCTCCAGTAGAGGACCCAGCTCTCTAAGACAAGGGTCCTGAGTGCAATTCACATCACTTCTACACAATGTCATGGTTCAATCACAGCACGTATCTTGATCTGCTTTAATGATGCTGCATGAAAACCTTGCTGATAAGCAGGTAGCCTAAAAATGAGTTTCAAAATATAAAGCTACTCTAATTAATAAGATATAAAATGATAATGCATTATTTCATTTAAATACTGAAAACATTTTTCTTCAGAATAGTAATTTTCCCTCTTATTTACAACCCTTCTAGTTTATACATTAATTCTTCATAGGAAAAGTGTTTCAGTAATGCTGACAGGATTTTTTCTCACTAGGATTTTCAAAAATATCTATGGCTGTTAGGTACCTAGTCTCCTTTAGCCAATTTTGAAGCACTCAGATACAATCTTTGCCAAGCCAAATCCAGAATATCATGAAAAATAAAAAGATATTTTAATTCATTATCCAGTAGTTGCTGTAGAAGAGTATTTGTATTTGATGATGTCATTACCTTTTGATTTTATGTGAAAACATATTTTTATTTATATGACTTTAGCTCATTAGATTATGACAGATCTCTGGCTCTAGCAAAAAATTCACTTCATGAAAAAACCACATCTTTAGTCGTTGCTGAAGAAATAATGAGAGATTCCTCTTGGAATCCCATTTAAAGCAAACATAACAAACTGTGGAATTATTGCTTATTTCATTCTTTACTTTCCTCGAGGCCTTAGGGAATAATTCATAATCATCTGCTGTTAATAGGATATTAATGCCTCATTTTCTCAAATGTGAAAATTATCTCTGCTTTCAAGTGTTTTTCTGCACAGTACTATGTAGTTACAACATACAACATCTCACCAGCTACTACAGTAGGCAAATAAATAATCTTCCTGTGCAGCAGTGTCATAGAAAGTCAAATTCAACTAAGTCTTAAAGCAGCCTTCAAATCCTTGGCATAATTTTTTATTAGCACATTGTTGTGTATGTCTTTTTGGGGGCTCAATAAATCTAAAATTTCTTTTGAGCTATGACTTTATTGTTTAAATTTAAATATATCCTACTTCCAAACTGGATGTAACCCTGATCAGGGAAAAAAAGCTGCACAAGTCATTCCTATCACTTGAGCTAGACAAAGGGCATGAGTTACATACTAATGAACAATAATTAGCATGATTAGGTACAGGTTTTACAAGAAAAACAAGGCATTCATGATGCTGCCGTTGAGTAGATCACTGTGCTGACCTCTTTGCCCAGACTGTTGCGGTTTGATGTGCACTAGATGGTTTCTACACTCCTCCCTGATTCCTGCCTAGAAACTGGAGTTATTCTACTGCTGCTGATCAGTGCTCCGTTGGCAAAAGGTTAGATTTTTGCACTAGGTTTTTTGCACAGTTTTTCTCCTTACCAGCAGTGCTTGTCCTTCTCTGACAGTAACAAATGTGAAGTTGGTGAAGGGACTCTGTCAGAGAAAGAGCTGTGGTGAGATTTAGCCACAAGTCATTATCTTTGATCTTCTAAACTTTTATCTTAAAGGAGTTTAATAGAACACTTCACAGTCTTCACAGCAACAAACACAAAGATGTTAAAAGTTAGGAATACAGGGTGTATTATTCCCAGATAATTCTCAGTGGGGGATATTCCCAGATAAAGCCTTAATAACTACTATTTCCTGTTAAATCTCATGGGATCTGAAGCAAACTCACTAGTCAGAGCTTTCTTCTCTCTCTCTCTCTCTCTCTCTCTGTATATATATATATATAATCTCTTTAGGAGATTATCTTCTCAAAGATAAAAGACAAGCAGTATATTCAATATCCAAACTTAGCTATGCCTGAATTTCAGGCGGAGATTAGACTTTACTGAACTCTGAAGAAAGAAAAGTGATAATAAAACATATTAAACAAATTAAATGATTGAAGGTGATGAAAAACCTAAGCTAACTGTAGAAGATACATGATTATCTTTCGTAACTGGAACTATCTGACCAAAAGCTCCACAATTCTTTATTCTTACATTCAATAATTTAGAAATCATGGATAAAATACTTGCAATATCTGCAACTAGCTGCAAAATAAACTGAGAGCTGAGGCTACTTGATGTGTTCAGCCTGGAGAAGAGAAGACTTAGAGGAGACCTAATTGTGGTTTACAAATTCTTTTTGAGGGGAAGTTGAGATTTAGGCTCTGGTCTCTTCTGTCTCATGATCAGTGACAGGATCTGAGCAAATGGCCTGAAGCTCTGTGACGGGAGGTTTTTATTGGATATTATGCAAAGGTTCTTCACCCAGAGAATGTTTGGGCACTGGAACATGTTCCCCAGGGCAGTGGTCACAGCACCGGCCCGAGAGAGTTCAAGGAGCATTTGGACAGTGCTCACAGGCACGTGGCATCACTCTGGGGATGGTGCTGTACAGGGCAAGGAGCTGAACTTCAGTGATCATTTGGCTGTCTTCCAACTCAGGATATTCTATGATTCTGTAATAAACAGTTGCAGGTATTCTCTAAAAGGTTATAAGCAGTGCTTGGTCTCTCTCTCTGGGCCTGTCTGTGGTTTGAACGCTGAGCACCATCGATTCTTTTGAAATAATCTAGATCTCATACTAAACAGCACATCCACACTCCTTTCCTCAGTTCTTCCTTCACATGCCAGTGAAATAAGACTTCTCAAGGGTCTTGTTATACATATAGAGGTCTTTAACCACTAAGAAAATGATTGTACCAGCATCCTAAGCTTTAATATAGGCTTCTACAAGGCACAGCTGACTTTGACTTTAGCATTTCAGAACTTCTGAAGAGGATCAAACAGCATGAAAAATTGCCATCCTTATCACTTTGTTGTGACAGTTTGTTGCATAAATCTAGTGGATTAGAAAAACCACATAAAAATTACCACACCAGGTATAATTCTAGCCTTGATTTTTCTAAGGACTCTAAATCATTCTTGACTCTTCCAGAAAGTCCTTCAGAAGCTCTAGGCACTAAAGACCTATAGAATGACATGGAAACCAGGGATGTCTTTTCCTATCCATCTTATTAAAGCCATTTCAGAAAACAATTGGAGGTTTTTTGAGGGAGAGGTTGCAGCTGTCACTGGTACACAGGATTTTTTTTCTCTTCAAGGCTGCTTTTGTTATTAATTTATCTAAAGTTATCTAGGTGATTACATAACCAAAAAAAAAGGATTGTACTAAGGCTTGGAGGCCTTCCACAAGGGAGCAAAGATATGCATTTTCCATGGATACATCAGTGCTAGCCATCTGAAATAGTACAATGTGCACAGAAGGCACAAGGTTAGGCTCCCAGCATTTTTCCTTTCTTCCCCCTCCCTTTTTTCCCCTCTTAATTTAAAGTGGAAAAGGTCAGTTTGAAATGGTTGGTAAATCCAAACCAGATGCTAAATTTCCCTGACTAGAGCAGCTGGCAGACTTGAGCTACTGGCAGTCCTCACCACTTCTGGAGAGATAACACTCTAAATTCAAGGGTAAAACTCTACCTGTGATGTGACAGCCTTTGTTTCTTGTGGATTGCTCTTTGTTCTCAGGGAAAAAGATAAAAACATTAAAAATATGTTCTGCTGTCTTCCCTTACCCTACCCTGCATAAATTCCATATTTCTAATTTACTATATAATGTTAATAAGATCTTCTAACGTGAAGGAATGTTATATATATATGCGTATATATATGTGCGTGTGTGTGTGTATCCTATGAAACTGTGAGCATGAACATAACTGGTGGTGAATGGTTCCACATTTTGTAGGCAGACAGTCACTACTGGGTTTCTGCAAGGCTCAGTATGGGATCTAGTCCTTACTGGTGATCTGGATGAGATGATTGTGTGCACCCTCAATAAGTTCACAGGCAACACCAAGTTGGATGGCAGGGTTGCTCTGCTGGAGGGTAGGAAGGCTCTGCAGAGGGATCTGGACAGGCTGGATCCATGGGCTGAGGCCAACTCATCTGGTCTTTGCCTGAAAGAAGGCAAGTAACCTGGTGAATGTTGGCCTCTTTTCCCAGGCGATTAGCATACTCCATCTCTGGAGGTGTTCAAGAAATGACTAGACATGACATTTAGTTCCATGGTCTAGTTGAAAAGGTGGTGATAACTTAGAGGCTGGATTCAGTGATCTTGGAGGTCTTTTCTAACCTAAATGATTTTTTGATTCTGCAATTCTGAGTAGATCATGTTTTTATGGCATCACGTTTGCAATAATTAAAGCATGGTTCTGCCTTTTTTCCTTCCCGCTACTTGCATTATCCATATAGTCCAATGGAGGAATAATGGCCAGTATAACGGCCACTAGAATGACCAAAGACAGTGCTTTCAAAACACCATGCTCAAATCCTGCAAGTAGCTGAATCCCAAGTGTGAAGGAGAAGAGCACGCAGTGCCAGAGATGAGATTCATTTGTCCTCAGTTCAATCTCTCAACATATTTATCAAGTCTAAGCTGGTCTCTTCTCCTCTGTGACTAAGTGGAAAGACTTTTAGACATAACTACTTTCAGAGCAGCCAAATACATTGTCTGCAAGCACCTGCTGCTGATCTGGACAGGAAACCTAGAGACACCAGCTAAGCTTTCAGCGTCTCATCTTAGGTAGACAATCATGTCAGAGCCAACAGTCATCCACAGCATCTGTTCATCCTCTCTCAGACTCTTTCTCTTCTGTTAGTGTCCATGGAACCTGCAGTTGTGCTCCTGAACTGAAACACCAGGTTTCGTATGCAAAGAATTATGCCCCACTCCTGTTGCCCTGATTTTTCAGCCTTCTTGTGTGTCTCACAGGTTTCATAGTTCTCAGTTTCTCACACACAGAATAAATAGAAGCAATGTTTTTGTTAGATTAAGTTAGTTTACATTTTTCTTCTTAGAGATATGGACAGTTGATGGACAATTGTATTGACCAATGGGATGAGGAGAGGTGTCAACCTTCTCCCCCAGTCCCTGGCCTTTGTAGAAATACTATAAAAATGGAGTCAAATCTTGGAATAAACAGTTCATACCTTCTCACCAGATAGTGTGTATGTGTGTGTGATTGTGTGTCTAACAACAGCACACTCCGATTATCTAGAAGGCCTTTAAGACATTTGGGTCTGTGATACCTATATGTGATACTCCATAAACACTGACTCAGGACTCCTGTAGAGGCTACTGAGGTCATAGAGAGAGGTCAAATGTGGCCTGGACCTGCCACCTGTAACTTCACAAAGAGCAATGAGGTTCCTCTTCTTATCAAAAGCAGAGCCCAATGGAATTCTTCCACAACCATACTTTAACCCCTCTCTTTCAGCTGGAGACAAGCAAGGTATTCCACTTTAAACAGCCATTTTTACGCAGAACTTGTTCTGACAGCTTGTAATGGGAAACAGTATGAAACTAGACAGGGAAAGGAAAAGTGATAATTTAATGGGTAGCGGTACTATTACCACTATTCTCATTGGCAGAACAGACATTATAGTGTAAGAAAGAAGTAATTATTTTTATTCTCTTCAAGCAAAAGTTTTATCCTTTATTTATAAACCACTCGCCCAATGCCATTCACTCCTGAATGTCACATATAATAATAAAAAAAATACTGCTGGTTAATAATCTGTTCAGAGAAATAAGATTTAAAAATGTATATACTTTTTAAAAGTGAGAGAATGAAGGTGCAGAAGAAATTTTACCCTAACTAAAGGACACACAGCATAACAATCAACATTTATACTGGAAGAAGCAGGTGACATTATAGAATTAAATCGTTTGCCCTATGATTAGTATCCCCTGCTATATGTCTTCTGTTAATTCTTCTTGTTGTGCAAATGCTTATCTAATTTGTTTCCACTTCAACAAAAAGAAATAATTTTCAGCAGAAGAACACCTGAGGTGTGATTTTCTTAGTGGTAGAGTATTTAATAGCTTCTCTGTATGAAACTGCAGGCCAGAATTCAATGTCTGGCCTTTTAATAAATCATACCAGAGCAGTATGAATGACTCTCAGTACTTTCAGGGATGCCAAATAAATATAAGGCCATATTGGGTTTTGTCAAACAAAAAATAGCTTATTGAAAGCTGATTGAAAGTTTCATTTTGTTATGTCATACTCAATTATGCAATATGTAAAGTAGAAAAAAGCAAATTTTACATAAGCATTGCAAAGGAAGAGTTTTGCAGCATAAAATTAGCTATCACTGTATTAAAACATGGGCAAAATATCAGAATAAAAATAATGAACATTAACCTATGTCTATACTGACAAAATATTTACCAAAAAAAAAGATCAATTAAATAATTTGGAAATCTAGCATAATCTCAGTTTTTAATATTTTTTGCCATTTTTAAAGTACATCTGGAGAAATGGTTAGTTTCACTAGTAGTTTTGAAAAAATTCTTAATTCCCAAGAAGTCTGAAAAAATATATTACTTCTTCTCTTGATCCTATCTTGACAGACATGTTTATAGCACAATGAAAGAGGGAAAGGTACTTCCTTGCACACCTACCCTATGGACATTTGCCACTGAAGACTGAAAAGAAGCTGGTCCAGAAATGGTCCATCCAATGTTATTCAGTTTGCCCTACTTCTCTTAGAATTGCTGACTGTTTATGAAAGTATCTTTGATTAGCTACACTTGCCACAAGGAGCATTCCTTATTATTAGGCATTAGCATTCCTTATTATTATTCCTCATTATTATTATTATTATTATTATTATTATTATTATTATAGTTATTTTACTTTCTCAGCCTGCAGCAAGGTTGCTGATGTAGCTACAGCACTGCTCAACCCCAGCAAAATCTCAGCCCAGCACATGACTCTGGTTGGTTCTGGACCACATTTGCACTATTTGCATGGCAAGAAGCCACAGTCACATGCCAAAGAGCAGCAAGCCCTGGGGACACTAGGGCAGTCACATAGGTTGTGCTATCTAGATCTAGGCCCGCTAAACAGATCAAACTTGATGAAGGCAGGAAAACTAATGCACAGAAGTTATTCAGCAGAAAGGGAGAGCAACCTCTTCTCAGATTAAGATCATGCAGAGGACAGCTAGCCCCAAAAACTAAGCAACATTTGCTTTGGAATTAGGACAAAGCTGAATCATTTTTGTGCTGAGTTAGTATACATCTCATCCAGATATTCGTGTGTATTTTGTCCCATAGGTGTCATGGGAAACTAACAGGTGTCTTCTAGAAAGCTCCGAGACGTGTCGGTAATGGTATAACAAAATCAAGACATCTGAATTCAAAGGGCTTACTACGAACCAGCAGAAGAACATGTGAACAGACAGCATCCCTTTTAAAAGGGGATATGATAATCTACTTCACTATATTCACTCACATCTTGAAAACATGTTAATTTGATTTCTTGCTACACACGAATGAAGAAATTCATTTTTCTAAGAAAGAGGGGTTTTTTTCTTGTATTTTTAGGCTGATTCTCTGACGAAGGAGGAACTTTATCTAATAGCACTATTTATCCATATGTCAGCTTTCTCCAAATAGTTTTTACTTCCTTGGCCAATTTTTATAAACATGACTGAGGCAGACATCTCAGGGGATGCAAAACAGGGAGAAGGGACAGAATGACTGTCCTAAGGAAAAGGGAAGGGCAAGGGAAGTTGCAAGCTCTGTGATTTCTCATCTCAGTGCAGGCAGAGCAGGCAGAAGCACCATTTAGCAACATCCCCTGTAGTACAGATTCAGGCACAGGAGCTTTGGCCAGGCAGAGAAGGCAACTTGGTGGGAAAGAGAAGAAATAATAACAGTAATGGCAAGGGCACTTTTGGGTATGCCAAGAAGGATTGAAGGAGGACCAAACAGTTGGCTGGAGTTATAAAGGGGGAGGCAATAGACAGGAGGCAAAAACTACAAATCCAATGAATGTCATTAAATTCTACTGCTCTTGAAATGTCTGGGCATTTTGGAAGCTGAGGAGGGGAATTGATTTCACTCTCAAGTTGACTGCCCAGTAGAAAAAAATGTTTGTATATTAAGGAATTAACAGATGAAGATTATGAGCACAGGAAGTTTACCGTAGAACTGAAAAGAATTTGGGAGAACTTTCACTGGATGAACTGTTCCTTCTCTGCAGAACACACTCACTATTCCACTGGTGTCCTCTGTAGAATCAAACCAATTGCATCCCCTGCTCAAGTACATAAAAATATAATTAATCTTTTCTTTTCCCAATTGCCTTCTTCTCTGATGAACAGAACTATCACCTCTGGATAAAGAAGAAGGATTTTCTGAAATATGTCCTTGAGGTAATAAATGTCATCCTCTCTGAAAAGTAATCTCACCTCAAGATAACTAAATCTTTTTTCCATTTATCAAATATCAGAAAGATAACTATCCTTGCTTGCTATTTAAATTCCTCTGCAGAAATTGAATTCTCACCTCACAAATAAAGATTGTTGCAATCATTTTCTCAAAGAGTAAGCAACATTCCAGTTTGGGGGAAAAAAAAATGCAGCGGAGGTTTAGTGGAACAGTATCATCTGCAGAATGGGGGAACCAAGCCAATTATACCCACATTTTATACTCTAGAAGAACTCAGGTCTAATTTCTTTTTTTTTCCTCTTTAGTTTTTAGTGGGGCTACTGGAGGGGGAGGTGGAGGTTAATGTGTATTTTGTTGTTTTGCTCTTTTTTTT
>WBMY01012349.1:31218-100730 GCA_013397315.1 Donacobius atricapilla
GGGGGAAGGAAAGAACTTTTCCATTAGATGAATATATGAATTAGTAGCACATTTTTAATACGGTTTTTCAGTCTACCAAAATTCAGATTAAAAAAAACAGGCTTATTTATAGCTCTGGTTTGCATCTGCATGTCATAGATACATATATGTGGTGACTTTGCATCATATATACATCATTCTAAAGCAAAGCATTGATTTGATTCCAGTCCACACAAAAAACCCAAAGTGACTGGAGTTATAAAATCATTGTGGTGGTCTGAGCACCATGAATACAACCCTATGACAATTTCCTCTGACAGGAAACAAAGTAAGAGATTTTTTTTCTTTTTTGCAGCCAGTTGTTTTAGAGAAAACAGTGATAAATCATCTCTAATTCAACTGACATAAATCATTAAAAGCAATTTACTTGCATTATCTGAAGTCTCAACAACAGATGTGCTTGAATAGAAAGGATGTGTATTTCTGCACTTATATATATTTGTCAAATCATTTTTCTTAAGTGCTATGAAAGAGTTCTTTGTTTTGTTAGGATCAAAGTTTGATATAACTTCATACTTATAGCCTTGCACAGAAGAGAAACAATGGCCACTCACTTTGTCATCTGTTTTGTCCTGTTTATTCAGCTTTACTAGTATTGATGATAATATTTTCAATTAATTCTTTCTTAAAAATTAGGTAGTAATTGATGATAGCACCATATGAATTGACCAAAATCTCTCTCTTTTTTTTTAAATCTCTATAACTTCCCCATTTCCCCCATGTCTTAATAATCTCAAAGTCTGAAAGGAATATAAGTTCTCTTGCCACCCTGATTTTTTCAGCCTTCTGATGTGTTTCACAGTTCTAATGTTTTCACAGTTCTCAGTTTCCTTCTCACACATCGGTGCTATAAATAGAAGCAATGTTTATGTTATATGAGGTTGTTTTACATTCCTTCTCTTGGAGTAAGGGACAACTGATGGGCAGTTGTCTTAACCAATGGAATGGGAGAGGTGTCAACCTTCTCCTCCAATCCCTGGTCTGTGTAGAAATACTATAAATATGGAGTCAGATGTTTTAATAAATAGTTTATGCCTTTTCACCAGATAGTGTCTATGTGTGTGTTATTGCATGTCCAACAACCACATTCTCTCCCATAAGCCAGTATTTGCTCATACAAGGCTGTGGCTAGCCGAGGCTGAGGCTACTTAGGCCATGCAGCGTCTTCTAGCAGGCAAGACTTTCTGAGAGATGGACAAGAAATCCTGGCTTTTCTGAAGATATGTCTACACCTCATGTCTCTTGTTTTAAAATGATGCCATCACATTTTCTACTTAGTTGCATCACTGCATTTGAGAAAAAAAAAAATCTACACACCCATTGAATATTTCTATAATGATGATATCCAGCCAGGCTGCATTAAAGTGACTGGGATTATATGGCAACAAAATAGATGGGACAAGACATTCCAGGAAAGATGTTTCTTCCCTCAAATATAGGGAGGATCCTAAATGGATAGGTCTGACAGTAGGTCTGTATGCTCTAGCAGTTCTAGGATGTGATTGGTGTTTAATTACACTTGATCTAAAGAATAAGGTAATCCTAAACATCTTATCAATAATATCTGTCTCATTCTTCAGGTGTGCTAAAATTGTGCGATTTTTCAGGTTTCTAAGACAGGGGTTTGTTGTTGTTGTTGTTTTTTCTGTTTTGCATACATTACCATTATCTCAAAGAGCGTATTGGCTTCATCTCTGAAGTTTCAGTCAGCTCCTGGGGCGACATCAGCAGCACACAAGTGCTCATAATAAGCTTCTGGAAAGTGTAATGAAGAGGATGATTTCTCTTGGCTCAGAGCTAGAACACAACAATGAGATGTCGTCAGAATAAAAGTTTGAACCACGATGTCTCATTTTCTTCCTTTCATTAATGTTTGGGGAGGAGAGGGTTGTTATGACAGCTGGTCAGTAGTGATTCAATTATATGCTTCATTCTCTGGACTTCAGTTCAAGACGTCCTTTGGCAAGCTGAGCAACTGCTTGACGACAGATTTAATAGCTAGGATTTGATAGAGTATGAAAAAAGAAATTACTAATTTTGATAATCTTCTCATGCAGCATGCCTTTGAAGTTGTACTGCTAGCTATGGAGCACCCATTTCAACAAAGTTTCCCATTAGGTTTAGTTATCCTCTCTCCTATGTAATGAAAGTTATCAGTAACGCACGCACACACACCTTGGCATGTGAAATTGTATATATCAAAATGAGAGCAAAACCAGGTTCACAAGTGCTAAGTACTCAGAGTTGAACTTTTCCTGATGTAATGTCACTTTGGTAATGGCTGCATCTCAGGAGAGAGGGAACAGTTCACTCAGGATGTTCCTCTCTTTGTACACTCTTTAATATTTTAATGTATTTCCGATGTTGTGGCACCCAAATTTGCCCCCAGCACTCGAGCTGAGGCTGCCCCAGTGCAGACCAAAGCAGGACAATCCCCTCCCTTGCACGGCTGTGATTCTGTGCCTGATGCCCCCCAGACAGGGTTGGCCCTCTTGGCTGCCAGGGCACTGCTGGCTCATGTTCAACTTGCCATTCATCAGGACCACCGGGTCCTTTTCCATGGCACTGCTTCCAGCATCCATTTTGCAATCTGTCCATACATCCAGGATCCATCCATCCCAGTTGCAGAATCCAGCACTTGCCCTTATTGAACTTCATAGGGTTGGAGACTGCCCAGCATATTACCTGAGTGGTGTGAAGACAGTTGTCTTGGTCACAAAGTTTTATACATTGGAAAGCATCCCTTCAGCCTTCTAAACCCTAAATCAGAGCTCAAATAAATTAAAGAGATTTTTAAGAAGGTTTGTTTCCCAAAAGAAGGTAGGTGCCCTTCATTACTGAAAAAACCTATTATATATAATCACTCCACTGGAGGATTTCTGCTTTATACTTGATAATTTCATAACTCTTTCTTCAGTATCAAAGTAGTTCAAAACTAGGTATGATAAAGTAAAAACTTTAGATGAAGCCTTCTGCTTATAAAGCAGAAAATGCAGAAATGAAACACTATTGTCTCACTTAAAAAATTAATGTCTGCAATATTACACAAGCACATTTTGCAAAAGTGAGCACCTAACAGCTGTTGGCTTCCCTGAGGAGTCCTCAGAGTGATGTGAAAATAATGAACTAAACTGCAATGATTAAAGAGACATTTTGATAAGACTTTAACCAATCCAGAGAAATAATGTCATGTAAAGAAAAACCAAAGTTATATAAAGCTAAATATAAGAAAGATGATAATAATGTAACACTGAAGTACACTGAATAAACTGAGTTTAAAAGGCAGTCTTTATATAAGAAAATAAGAGGAATAAAACTGAGTCTTTTTAAGTGACGGAAGTTTAATAAAAATTAAAACTCTGAGTGTCTGTTTAGGAAGAAAACTACCATTTTCACAACTGTGGAGTTAGATTTTCCTGTGATATATTTTTCTATCCTAACTTTTAGAAATATTTTGAGATAAGTATTTAAATTTAATATATAAAAAATATTTTGAAACACTGGCATTTTCTAGCAGATTTCACGCAAAAAATACTCCTGAGTGACTGCTACCATAAGACACAACCACAGCAAAGTATATTTAAATAGAAATCAACAAAATACTGAGATGATGTATGTAAGGTTTCACAATTTGCTGTCCTCACTCAATTGTATCTACTGATTTACTATTTTTCAAATTTATCTATTAGTACACAACCAATGAGTCTGATTTAATGAAAATACACAGTAATTTTCCCTCGGTAAGTCAAGCTCCCCAGGAAATCTCACTTATATGTGTATATAACCTCAGATTATCAATTAGATAAGAATTACATATTCCAAATGTCTTCAGGGGTGTTTTGCAAAATTATGAGCTCATGGTAGCAAAATTCTTTTGTAGACTTCTAGCACTGTGATTCCTAATTCCCTTACTCTTTTTATAATAGCTTCCGTATTAAGATAAGATTTTATTAAACTGGTTATATTCATTAATTGTGTCAGAAAAAAGATCTGTCAGGTGTTTGTGGTTATACACCAGTATGCTTTTTTCTGTAGTTGCTACACTAGCTATAGTACAGTATAGTTAGTACACTTGTTACTATAATATTGTTATACTATAACTTCTTAATTATACCTCTTCTGTTAAATGTTGTGCTAGGATGTGGCCAAAGGAAGTGAAGCGGCTGGTACTCACAGAAATGAAGTCACCAACAGAGCCCTTGAGCCATCCGTTGAGGCTGCTTATAGGCATACTGTCTCCAGCAGCAAAAAATAACTGCAAAAATTTCCTCAGAAAACGTTGATCAAATGTCCTCAGGAAAAAGATTCTGAACAGCTGATCTCCTAACAGGAAATCAGTCTTACACCAGAAACAGGGAGTAAGAGGTTTTCTTGTCCACTGTTTCTACAGTTACAAATGCTGTAGTATGGAATACTAAAGCCATAGTTTGAAAACAACTTGACTCCAGAATAATGTAGCACATTTTTTGCTGTTGTCAAGAAGTTTGCACAATGAAAACCTGATATTCAGTTCATCTGCTGATTCACACAACTCCTGAACACTCATCATTGTTCCTTCTTCCCCCTGCCCAGACCAGTGTGTTCTAGATCACAAATGATGATATAAGAGATACCCAAAACCTGAAGGTAGTATCACTCTTTCATGGACATACTCAACTGATGGTAACAGGATAAGGTGGTAGAATATTTTAAAATAAAATTAATCAAAATGTTGCATTAGAATGTCTTTGATGGAGCATGTGTGGAAGAGGAGTTGATAACCCATGATAATTTGTAAAGAATAAGATTCCTTTCTCTGGATCTACAAAAAGCTATCAAAGATGCATGGGAAAGCATTCCTTCTGTAATGTATGGGTTTTTTACACAAACCTATTGACAAGCCCTTCCACGTATATCCTCACAAACTGCCACACAAGGAAGAAAATCATATAACTAGATGATTCTTTCATTCTGCCTTAAATTTAATTTAATCTATTAATTTTTGCATTCGTAAACGGCAACTAATAACTTCATGGTGATTTCAGCTGCTCTGCTCACATTCTGTGCTGTCTGATGCTTGGAAACTGATGTCTCTTTCACTCATTATACAGATATGAACATGCACAACAAAAAGTGGTTTATTAAAACTTTCACTTACACAAATCAAGGACTCATCTAAGCATTCAGCACAACAAATTATTCTTATTACAGTCATTGCTTCAGTCAAATCAGACAATGAATGATTTAACTTGTTATAGAGACAGGAAAATATTCTACACCTGATTTTAAGTCATTTTCTTCAAAAACAACACTCAATTAAGGAGCATGCTCCTTTCCAAAAAACATCATGACTACTGAAGAGGAAAATAGTCTTTGCTGTGAAAAATGTTTTCTTTACAAACCTTTGCTCTCAAAATATTTTATTGCTGCTCATTTTTTAAAAATCTTCTGAAACAGATACGTAAAATATTCACTAGAATTGCTTGAACCAGTTTGTAAGGCCTAAAAAAGGTTGTAATTGGAAGAATATCAAGCTAAATGCAGAAAATATTAAAATCTCAAAATTCAGTCTTTTTTCACAAGGTGAAGGGCTCTAGAAATTAGAATTAGTAGCTTAGAATGGCATGAAGTACTACATTTTTGTAAAAAATCATGCCTAAATAAAAGTGTACAAGGATGATAAAAAAAGAATTCTCCCAGCCTAATCCATCTCTTTTCTCAGTCATTTCCCTTCACAAGGTAGGATTCATATGCCCTTCATCTTTGGTATAGAAACATTCAGTTTTGCTTGTACTGCTTAGAAGACACAAGCCAAGACTGAAAAGCAATGAGTTTTACAGATCTAGTTTGGGTGGACATGTAAAGCACTGAGAGTATGAGGAACAGCCCCTTTGAAAACAGTCCTTAGGACTTGCAGGAAACAGAGCAGGACTCCTCTAATTTCATGCTCAGAAGAGCCTTTTCCCAAAATCCCTTATTGAACTGATTTTGTTCTGCCATGAACACACAAAACTCTTCCTGTCTAGAAGTGCAAACAACTCCTGGTTGAAACGGCAGCTATGCTTTTTGTTACAAGCAGCTTTCACATTTTTGGATTTTTTCATAGGAGAAAGATTGCAGGTGGGAAACAGCTAGACAGTGTCACAAAGCACAAGGAAAAGTCTTTTTAGATAGAACTGAGCTTTACAGAGAGTCTGCTTTTGTAGAGATGGGCAAATGACCTTCCAACCTCTAATGCATACCTGTAACTTCAGTCCAACATTGCAGCCAAAGGCTAGAAATTATTTCCTAGTTCATGTAAAAGATAAAATTACAGACTTTAACGGAGTACAGGAAACATAACAGTTACATCAGCATTTTCCAGTGAAAAGAAACTATAGTTCTTTCATATTTTTTCTTTTACATCATTTCATCAGGCAAAGTCTCAGCAGGAGTATTCGATGTACTTCTAACATGTAGATTACCCTTACCAGGTGGGACATTCATTCTATCATGATTGAGGTGAAATTATTATATTGACAGCAAGACAATCCAAACACAAAAGCCCACTTAAAGTTTCTGAAAAAAAACCAAACCCCTTTAATTTTTAGCATTGGTACTACTTAAAACTGTCATTGTGTTTTAAAGAGGTTTAAACTCTTAAATGCCTTACCACATTTGAAAAAAGGAACTGGACATCTAATTGTGTTAGGAAATTGTGCACAGGGCTAAGCTAGATATTCAATTTTTTTTTTGTAATTGATTTGCTCCTCAGAACCATTTAAAACATACACCTCTTGGGTTTTGTCTGAATATTTTTTGTATAGCATTATTGTGAGCCCACTGATCATCATTTTTGCTCTATTGCTCCCACCTGAAAAGAATGAACCTGTAATTGAAAAGGCAAATTTAGCATTTATATTGGCAATAACACAGTTTCATTGTCGTTCTCCCCAAAAAGAATTTGAACATTATGATGAACCATATCTCATTGATAAGTGAATGGAAGGGAAGTAAAGCTTTCTCTGTACCAGGTCCCCACAAGCCAAGTCATTTGTTTTTTGAGCAGAGCCTTGTATTGTGTTCTAACAATTAGTTTTGCTCTCAGATATGATAGCTCTTGAAGCAGTACCTAGGAGGCACTACATCAGCAGAGGAGTAACAGTGTTGGCTGATAAACTAATCTCATTTGCTGTGCACCTGATAACTCATGGTTGTGGGGATTTTTTTTCTTCTAATGGTGAAAGCCATCAAGTCTGATCAGAATAACTTAACTGGAAGAATAAATTACTTAAATACAAATCACAGTTTGAGATTAGAATTTTCTTTTAGAAACTTCTGTTGAAAACTTAGTGGTTTGGTACTTTTTAGTTAGCTAGAGATTACAACACAGTTTGAATAGTCTTTTTATGCCAGCAGGTTTGTATGTATGTTATTTTAGGACACCTTTTCACACTAAAAACTTTCAGTAAGCTCCTGAAGTAAACACACTGTGCTTAGAAGAATGGAATGCATAAATGCCCACAGCAAGGCAGTGAAACTGTTTTAATTTATCATAAATTTAGCTAGCATTTGAAGAGATGTCACACAAAATACAAGATGAGAGAATAATTTCCAAGAAATTATTAACATCATAAAATCAACAAAATTACAGACTGTCACAAAGTGGTTTGGCTACTTTCCAATATTCTATGTGCATAGTAAATGTGCATGTATACTAAACTAGAAAAACAACCCACTATGTACCTCTAGCTACAGGCTTAGAGAAGAATTTTCTGAGCTAGCATGATTTTTAAAATATCTTATTGGCTAGGATTATACTTGAGTGATTTTTTACTCTTTTTATTGACCAATATGTACGTGTGACTGGTAAAACATTTTACTGTTTTGTAAAGAAACAGTCTTTTTCTGCAGTTGTACCAGAGTACTCAGGTGTCTCATGAGTTCAGAGCTGAGCAATACACATTGCAGGAGAATGGGAAAAAAAAATTAAAGTAATTTTAAGGCTTCTATGTGTTCACATTAAAAAAAAAAATCCATGCAGATTCTAGTATAAATCTGTTTTGCTGAGCCATCCTCTCATTTTATTCATTGAATAAGTAAAAGTGGGCCCACTGAATTCAGACATTGATCAATATGCCAATAATACTTGATGAAAAAACTTGTGCCCTGAGTATTAAATAAAATGATCCTGACAAAGACAGGAACAGATTACACTGTTATACAACTTCATGGTACTAAAGAACCTAAAAGCTTTTCTTTCCTTTTCCGTGGACAAAATGAATTTAAAAAGCAATATGCACACAATGCTCAACTTTGACACATTTATTTGCTCAGAGGAGCAAGAAGAGGACACGGTCTTTCACTTGCCATGTTTATCTAGCCTGCAGAACAGCGCTGGATTCTAAGGTCCAGAGACAAAAAAACATTCGGATAAGTAAACGGAGACTTCCAGCCTCTTCCATAGCCACTGAGTTGCTTTAGGCAAGAGAGCTTTTCAATCTACTGCTGGCCACTAAATGACCTCTCTTGGATGCATCTGGCAGGATACCCCATTTGCATAAAACTTTTTTAGTGTTAACAAGTTCATTCCTATCTCACTTTCCTGGGTATTGAAAATCCAAACAACAAAAACTGAAATGCTATTCATATGCCAGTATTCAAGCTGCGCTATTTGTTGGTCTTCTCCATCAGATGCCATTCAGGATTTTATTTGCCTGTGTAATGCATCTGCACACTGGACAGCAGAGATGAGTTTTTTAAGAGCTTCCTGTGAGTCTACTTCCTTTCTGAACGCTTTGTGCTGGCACATCCTTAAAACAGACATTTATATATCCCAAGGAGAAGCCAAGAAATCCTGCACGTGGCACCTTTTCTTAGCTTTGCCTCAGAGGGCACTGCATGATGCCACACTTCAATTGTCTTTGCTGGTTTTATGGCCCTGCTGGGTATGTTCACCACTCTGCTTACAGGCACCTTTATGCAGTTCACCGTACTGAGGCTCAGCAACAGCCCTGACAATGAGGTATCTACAGCCTGCTTCCTCTTTGTTTGACCCTGTAAGGACCAGCAGCTCTTTTCAGCCACCTCACTTTTTCTGTCAGGCAAGACAATCATTCTGAGTCCGCTCATAATTTATATGAACCAGCAGTTCATAATTTTTTATGAACCAGTGGTTTCCAAAAATTCTCCATCCATTTCATAATCATTCTCCTCTGATCAGTACTAGAAAAGGAAGAAACATTGCCCATTCCACACAGCTTAACGTCTGAACATCATACAGCACTTTTGTGTACTATGTGATTGTCACTAGTAGGAAAGAATAAATCAATAGTTCCATGTAAGAAAATACATGCTCATCCTGATGCCATCTTGTGTCATCCTAGGCTGCATGCTTCAGACTCTGCCCTAAGTTGGTATGTCCCCGAAGTTTGGTACCAATGTTATATGACAAACAACAATGGGTAGCCTTACAGCTGCAACAGTTCGAAATGAGTTCTGAATATGGTTTGAAAGTACCACTCGTTTCCAGACCCCTTTAATGAAGTTTTAGATCTTGATGGTTTTTTCTTTGCCCACTACTGAGTCTAGCTTTCTAAATTACATTACTGACATTCATACTTCGGATAGGAATTATAAATTACTAGTGGTTATCCTGTGAGCACTGCTAAAATAGGCACTGTCATCATACTCCATGTGCCACTCCCATCAAACTGTGTGTACTAGAGCCTGATTCAAGTCCTTATAGTTGGGCTCAATCAGAAAGAACCCTTCTGTTTTAGAAGAAGTTCCTCTGTGGGTTTCTCTCCATGTTGCTTGGACAAAACCAGGATTTCTTAATCACATTTATGAATTGTCAGGAGACACCAGGTATGACAGCCCCTCTGCAAGCATGCAGAGATCTTCAGTACCCAAGTAAATGGATTAAAATGTAACTTGTCCTTCCTAAAGTACCAGAGTAAATTCTCTCACAGAAAGACATATTAGCAATCTGCTTGCAGGCGATTGTTGCAATTAAACTTTATTCCACTTGATCCAGGTAACAACCATCATCTTCAAGGAAAATTCAGACAGAAGCACATTACCACCCAAGAGGCGTCTTCTACACCCAGAAGCAGAATCCTGCTAGAGATTTTTGCCCTATGAGAACAGTTACAATATTAAATTGCTCACAGGGAGGTAAAAGTCACCACCTCTATAGGTGTGGACAAAGATAATGATGTCCATGTGATTTCCACAGTATTCCTCATTAGCTTGGAAAGGATACCAGCCTGACAGGATGACTGCAAAAGAATAATTTTTTTCTGCCAGAACCATATGGTCTTTGGAAAAACTGTCCAATTCACGGTTTTCATATGCCTTTAATAACTTTGGTGATCTGTTTAAAACTAAATCTGTGAACCAAGTTTATTTCATAACTTAAAAGCAAGATTGAAATATGATTTGATTAAACAAAGTTCCTCTGTCCATCTAACGTTTGCAATGAAATTCTGTCTTCTTACATAGACCACAAGATAATGAACCCACAAACCAAAATAACCCCATGAAGAGGAGTATTCCTTAGTAAATTAAACTCATGTGGTAGGCAGGTATGCTGAGAAATACTTACAAATCAAGCCAACAGAATGTTGCAAGGAAATTTTAGTGTTCCTTCCCAAACAGCACCAAAGGGAGAGTGACTGCCCAGTGTGGGATTAGATTTTTGTGCTCTTGCATCTTATTTACTCTCTGTGATGGAGATACATCATATAGGGTGTTCACTTGATGTTTATAAAACTATGCTACTTTCATTTCAAACAATGTATGTTACTGCTGCTATAATGGAAGAAAATATTTTTTGCCCTTGAAGAGATCCCAAAATATTTATTTTTTGAAATATGTGCAAATGAAAAAAAAGATTATGACAATCACAAACAATAGCTCTAGCACTGAAAGTTCTCTTGCCTATGTAAGGCACTGATTGCAAAAGCTTCTAAGGGTAGAAAGTGTCTTTCTAGTCTACTGGGTCAGTTTTGACACTTAAAAAGATAATCCAGACAGATCCTCAAGAGGACTGGGGAGGAAGCCAACAAGTTGATCTTCCTATGGAAGGGAAATAACAGCAATTCTTTCCAATAGCAAAATAATCTCCTTGGAAGATTCTCAAAGGGTATAATCCTCAGCTAACCTGAGACCTGAGTATTTAAAGCACACCAAGAGAAAGGAGCTATTCTGAAAGAGTGCTGTGGTAGAGTGTATCAATCCAGAGGGCTGAAACCTGCAAAAATATTATAATTACAAGAAGAAAAGAGTTAAATGTAGGTACTAAAGGCTACCTTTAAATAATTGTTGTAATATGTAGTCTGAAAGAATTCAGCATTCCAAGCAGCCATAAAACAGAGTTCTAATATTCTTGCAGCAATTAAAACCATGTACACCGCCTACATAAAATGATGGAAAATATTTTTTTTTTCTGTCAGCAGTGTGCAGCCTGCATTTGATTACAGCTAAGTCAATTCCTTTAAATAAGTACTGAAGCAATGTCACTGTTGGTCCTTTCAGGGGGACTCCATTACAAACCACATTAGTCAGTGAAGGAATAGAAGTACTGACCTGTATCAGTCAATTCAATGGGAACAAATACCACATCACAGAAGAGGTGATGCCTTGACTTTGTCACCTTGAAATCTGCAAGTGTTCTACGTCATACTTAGCGTCTGCTTACTGAAAATAATCTTTGCTTTACTTTCTTCACCAACCTGTTCCAAAATACGACAGGCAGGGAAAAATTATTGCATGTTAATTATGTTCCAAGTGCTTCTTTAAAGTAATTTAAAAAAAAGGCAAGCATTTCATAGAAAACATTGATTCAGGAAACTAATTTTCACAAATCATTTTCTCTTTGCTCTTTTAGCATTAATCAATATTTAATAATGAAAACATGGATTTTCAAAATTATTTCTGATTCATGGTACAATTTTATTCCTTGTTGTTGAAGACCTGAAGAATTATTTTGAAATAAATAATCAAGCACACATATTCTTCATTTCTATGTCAGTATTTACTAATGCTGTGGATACAAACCCATCTTTTTTCCCTTTCAAGGTTTATCATATAGTACCCTGAAGAGCTGACTCACAGAGAAGTTACCAGAATCTTTTTCTACTTGCTTTATACTACAGTTCTTCAGTACTTCTGGGAGCAGTTATTTTCTGCTTTTCTTTCACTCCAATTTCCCTGAATCCAATTGAGATAGCAAAGCTGCTAGGTACAGAAACCATGCAATTCAGTTGCCTTGCCTAATAGCAACATTGCTGATCATTACATGCTGTCATTTCTAGTACCTGTTTATAATCGCCAACCTTTCTGGAAAAACCTTAGTATTAAAAAATCTAACTGTAAATTTCTTCAAAAGAACAATTTCCATGTTTATATTAGATGAGTAGTAAAATATTTTGCACCTGACATAGGTATCTATAAATTTTACATCCTAAACTTATTAGTGTATTCAAAAGGAGCATTCAAATATTTTTAAGGAATAAACTTCACTCACTGGGGAAAAATGTATCTTAAAAAAATCACCTTTTACTTATCAACATCATGAACACTAATATGAATTGTCTTTCACACACACACCTTTACTTGTGCTACTGTCTGGGGTGGTTTTTTCATTTTTTACTTGATAAACTGACAGCAGTAGGCTGTTGTTCCAAGCTGTTGTTTACCTGACAGGTTGGTTTTCTTGTCTGGTTACATTAAAAATTTATAACTGGTTTCTAGCTGAACTAAAAATAAATTGGATATCCCCAGCCGTCTTGATTGTATCTAACTCTTCAAAGAGTTCCTTGTGACACAGGCTGAATTTTTCATTCATGTAGTTGCAATGGCTTTGACCAGCCACATACCTGGATCATTCATTTCATTGTCATTTGGCACCGAACAACACAGTAATGTTCATTTTCAAAGCTAAATTATATTAATGTTCCTGTAAATTACAACACCTTCACATGTACAAGCATGACGCCCACCTGTAGTCTTTCCTGCCATCCTTTTCCACAATGGAAAGGAAAATACAGCAATGTTCCAGCATGGAAGTACACAGAATGTGCAGTTGGCTCAAAAAAGTGTAAGTTTCAAGTAATATCTGAGCACATTAAGGCACTCCTGTCACATTATCTCATCAGGTTATTTTTCAAGAGGATAAGAGCACTCAGAGAACTCTAGGCAGGATGGTGCAGAAGCTGAGGCAAAAAGCCCAAGGGCATGGCAGAGAGGGCAGGACAATGGGATCAGAACTGCTGAGCACACAAAAGATAGCTTGAGACTTGACTGGAGGCCATCCTTTCCCATGCAAACTTGAATTTCCCTCCTGGGGGTAGCCAGTTGAAGCATGTCAAATCAGAATCCATCTCTTCCTTATTTAGACAGTGTGGATGAACTGATAAAACAGGGAAAGCATTACTGTCCATGTAGATCCATGGTCACTCTGGACTGCATTGCACTATAGCTTCCTAAAATTGCAGCCTTAGAAATGTTTAGGAAGAAAAAGAAAAGTAAGATCTAGAATAAGAAGAGGTGTGTAGCCCTGGTTTTTCAGCCTGAAATGTTTTGATTTCTAAAACTCTGTTCTCACGGAACTTTCTGTAAAAAAAAGAGGATGTTTTTGCTAGCTCTATCTTGTTTTCATTCTTCTTTGGAGGTGGAGACAAATTAATGTCTCTTGATGTTGGCCAATGTGATTGAATGGGTGTTACTTCTAGCACCAATTGGTTTAGCTCTAGTGACCTAGTTTATAAGGAGGTCAAACTTTGAATAAATGTTCTCTAGCCTTCTGACAGATTCTGGAGTCGTGTGGTCTGATTTCATGTCCTGCAGCAACAGTGGGGTGCCTCCCTTCCCTCTCCTTCCTTTGATCAAAAGCTGAAATTTTAAATAAGATTTGGGAAACGAATGTTTGACTAAACTATTAAGGCTCACGGATTTAGTTCAACATCTGTTGCTTCCTTTGAGAGGTTTGGGGAGTTGTCAAGGGTTTTATTTTTTTAATTGAGCAGTTTAATTTTTTTTTTTAATTGCTATTGCTTTATGATATTGGTATAATTTAACACATTAAGATGGTATAATGACCAGACACTGCACTTATGCTTCACAGAAGAATAGCACACAGCTGCCTGTGCTTTGTGCAAGTAAAGCATTTAAAATAATAGCCTTGCAATGAAAGCGCATTGAGCTGTTAATCACTTCCTAATATTCTGTGCACAGAAATATTCTTGAGATGTCTGAAATTAGACACAAGATGCATGAGAGGGCATCATTTTTGAGTGGCCATGTGACAATTATGGCCATCTAACAAAATTTATGCATGTAGAAATGGCTCTACTTGAATCCACAGTAAAAAGAATACCTAGTCTTTCCATCTTTGACATATCTGTCAAACCCATAATTTTACTTTCAGAAAAGTCCCAAATAGTACAGAAAATATGATTCAGATATGCCAGTGTTTAAATTATAGAAGTTATTTGGATGACTTCAGATAACATGGAAAGCAAAAAAAGTGTAATATGAGATATGTACCTCACAAGAGACAAGTAAAGACAAAAAGAAAGCAAAAAAATCAAAAGGTTCTGAACAGATTCAGAGACACAAAAGTGTACTTTCTCTCTATAACTCCAACATGAATATTACAATCATGAAGTCATTTCCAGACAATTTAATCTTTTTTAAGAATGTTAAGTCAGCATTCATCTTGCATTGATCAGTCTCTTGTGTGCATTAAAAAGAATGATCTGGACAAAGCGTAAAAATCAAGTTCTCTAAAGTACAAGCATTCAATAAAATACATCTATTTATTGGAATAATCTCAAGACTTAAAATAGAGAACATTAGAAATGTCCTACTGGTCCAGTTCTATGGTCCATCCTTCCCTATAATTGCTCTCCAGTAATGGCCAGAGCAGCTGCTGTATACGAAAATCATGTAAGCCTGCCCACTGTTTTCTGTGCCCTCCACACTTTCCTAGTATACACGATGTGGGTTTGGTTTTTAAGTGAGGCTTGTTAAAGGGCACCCTCCTGGCTTATTTCTATCATTTTAGGAACCTACTGTCTGTGCTTATCTACCCCAGGTTTTCTGCAGTCTGCTGACACAACCTACCTCCTGATATCCCTGTCATACGACATTCACAGAACTCACTGCTACATAGGAACAATACTTTCTCTTATCCATCCTGAACTACTCTGCTAGTTTCTTTAAGTGGCTCCTGGCTGTAGTACTCTGGAAGTTTATCAACAGCAGCTCAGCATTCATCACTGCCCTTGTGCGTTTTGAGCTTCAGCTACATGACCTCTCAGAACTCTCCACTCTAAACCAAGTGCTCTTTTCCTTATGGCATAGCTCTTCCAAACTCTTATACCAATTTAGCTGCCCTTCTCTACCTGCTCTACCTGTACTGCATCCTTCTTTCAGTCACAGGCAAGACAAAGTCATGCTAGCAGACCCAGGACTTGGATGAGGGCCAGCAGAGAGGCAGCGTGTTTGCAGAATAGCAGCAAGACAGGAGATAGCAACACGGCGGCACACTAGGGACATGCTCAACCCGCACCTCCCAAACACCAGACTGCCAACAGCAAAGGAAGGGGAACTTTTGTTTGAATAAATATGCATATTTTCAAATTCAACTATATGAAATAAAATTAAGAATGAGGTTAGACAGGATTGTAACCCATCCTTTCCCGATGGGTTACAAATGCTAAATTTTAACATGTCAGATGTCTTCACGCACTGTGCATTGCTACTTCCTGACTGTTCCCGCTATTTTGATTATGAAATCATGATGAGATGAAGTAGAAGAAAATAATTTCTCCAGCTAAAATGTCACATATCCAAACGTCTTGCCTGTGGGTTGAATGCCAGCTCAGCTCTGTAATGTGCTGTCACACTCTCATTTGATAAATTTTCTAAATAAATCATATGATAAACTTTATAAAAGTATTTTCTCAGAATAGCCTTCCTGCTTGCTACTATCTGTGACTTCCAAAGTTAGTAATATAAATTCATCAGGGGCACAAAAGTTGAGCCCCACAGTATGGTATCTTCTCTGATACTGCATTCTTAAGTCTCAGCTTACCCTTCTTTATGGGTGGCCCTAAAAGATATGATACAATAATACCAACTTTTCCAAAAAATTAGAAATTAAATTGACTAGCACACAATCATTTGCAAATTATTCAAATGCATTTGTAATACATGGCTTGAAATTCATGCTGCATTACTCAGTCACCCAGCTTATTCATACGGGAGTAATGAAACCATCAACTGACTTGCATATTAACTAGTCCAACAGAGATCAAAGTATGCATCTGACTTTCACCTTAGTTTTAGATTGAGCTGCAAGTTTCAAGTATATGACCAATCTAAGAGGACGGTGATTTGCAAAACTAGCCACCAGAGCCCTACTTGTACACTTTTATAGTGTGCATGTAATTAAAAATTTGCTTCCAGCTTGAACATTCATGCTTCAAAAATGTGTTTTCCACTCCTTTTGTTACAAAAAAAAAAAAATAAAAAAAAAGGGGCAATTTTGGGCAAAGGTTATTACAGTAAAATTAAGACCAGCTTTCAATTCAAAATTCAATCAGAAATATTGAAATTTGGGTTTCTTTTAGAACATAAATTTCATACTTAATTTGAAGTGGGGTATTTTTCCATGTTGACTACCACACAAAGAAACATGAATAAATTTGAAGTAAGCTGAAAGAATGGCCAATCTCTATGGGTTTTTTTATCAAACTTGAAGTTTGGTCAGACTATACAGACTTTTTGAACAACAGCAATCTGGTATGTGACATAGCATACTTTTACATTGCTCTTGTCTGTAAGTGTCACCCAGGGACAGCATGAGTCATGCCTGCAGGCTGTTTGCTGGAGGTGTCTTAACAGCAGCACTCGATTCAGAGTACATGAGAGAAGTTGTAAATATATACAAATAATTTAAAAAAAATAGGTTTTGCATATTCTTGCCTTTTAGAAAATTTCAGAAGTTCCTTAACATGACAATCTAAATGCAAGACAACTACTGAGTCACCTCCTTAAAAGGCTAGTAGATTTGTATTTGGCTACTGCAGGCTGTACCACTCTATTCCAAACACTTGTTTTCCTCTACTTCATCTAATAAAACTGATATCAACATTTCAATACAAAACACATGATGGATTTGGGAGAAAAAAAAAGAACAAATAATGAGATCTCAGTGTATCTCTTCCCAATTTATGGTTTACAGGACACCATTCTGCTTGCAAGATCTTCTGATAGTCTCAGCCACAGGAAATTAAATGGCAGAAAACAAAACCAATAGCATTTCCCAGTGTTAGTGGCTCAGCATTGCAGCTTGTAAAACAAAGGAGCACAGAAACAATATTGCAGGGAGCATTAACTCATGCTCACTGGGCATCTAGTATATGTGATCAGGTAGAGAAAAAAATATCCAGCTATAATTCTTTTGTCAATGTTTTGCTGTTGTAATCCAGAACAATTTGGTGCCAAAATGCTTTGCAGTGAGAAAGGAAACCACTGTTAATAACAGTAGAGGAGGATTTACTTGTGAAAGGTGAGCCAGGATATTGCCTGAAACAATGACTCACAAAAGTGATGTCGAAGGCAACATTATTTACATCAAAGGCATCAAAGATCTCTTTCCTTTCAAATTCTTTCTTTGGTTCTGCATGACACCTTTAATAGACTTAAAGACATACTTCATCCTTGCAGGGGTGGGGAATGCACAGGGACAGACACAAAAGAGACAACAATTCAGAGCAGGGAGAAATAAATAGGACTTTCCATAACTCCTGAGTTTTCATACCAAGAACTCAAAGCAATCACCTACAAAGAATACACTAAGGATATTTGAAATTTCAACCCACAATTGTAGCCAGGCTTCTATGTCAAAACATCACAAAGTTGGGTTTTGTTCTAAAACATGACAATGAACAGATGCCATACTCACCCCAGAGGAAGTAAGCCCAGCATGCATGGGTCAATCTCTGCCACTGGAGACCATACATGGAGACTAGAGACTACATAAGTAGCATCCAACAGTGGTAAGGGCCTCGTTTATATTCTGCTCCATATTTATGCATTATGGAGAATGTCACCATCCTTTATCATCTAAGCATTTGTGCATGTCTTAGTCAACTGGAATGCATGGAATTACACACACACACAAAAAAAAAAAAAAAAAAAAAAGTTTTAACCTAAATGAGTTTAAAAAATCCAGGGCAGCAAAGAAAATCAACTCTAAATGAAGAATTTCTTTGCTAATATAAACAATGAAGGACATCATCTATTAGTTACAGACAAATGTAAACAGACTTTTATTTAGTCTGTCTAGCCAACAAAACTGAATAAATGAATTCTGTGGTGAGGGTTTATAATTTACTTAAAAATGAAAAGATTGTATACTCCTTGTCTGGCAAAACCTGGACAGTGCAATTCCCAACAAACTTACCAGATTTTTCTTTTTTTCTCCCCAGAATAATTTAAGCTACAGCTTCAAATAATACTGGTGTTCCTTATTCAGCACTTAAAAAAATAAGTAAAATTATTCCTTTTTAAAAAAGGTTGCCCAGGCAGTGAGGAAGTTAACTGCTTTGTGCAGTACTCTATGCCTTGAAACAAAAGGAATATGGAAGATTGTAGCTCCAAGTTAAATTAATCATACAAAACTTAAGGAGCCTTTATGAGTGAAGAATGAGGCACAAAACCCAACGTTTGACAAACAGGTCAGGTACCTGTAGAATAAGCAGAGACCAAGTAACTTCTGAGAAGCGAGGAAACACCAAGCTATACCTTAGAGGTTATGGAGAAAAAGATTTTTTCTGGAGATCTGAGTTGCATTTATTCTTTCTTTTAAAAATTGCCAGACATAGCCCAAGTCTGAGAGAAAAGATACATTGAAAGCAGCTTACATAAACCCCTTTTCTTATTTTATTGTCTTCCCCTGCAGAAATGCAGTTTCTGCATTTTCAGTTTTATCTTAGTTTTTGTTCAAATAAAACCCAGCTTTAGACACTTAAAGCCTCCCTGTGGTTTTTGACAAGGCAAACCAGTCTTTGGTCTATGTGGGAAGCTTGTCACCCAATCCCAAAAACATAGCTACACAAGAGGCCATAAAGGAGTCATACACTTTGAGTGAAAGAGTCAATAGAAAACACACTGCTAGGAGAAGGCAGTGGTGCAGTGGGAGAATCTCTCAATTTGGCATTCTCTTCATCAGGATGTTCACACAAGTACACTCCATTTTGCGGTCTCTGAATATCACCTTCACTCTTGCATAGCAGTAAAATGTTACAAGGGAAACGTGACCACATGCAAGGATCTCTAGCCAAATACAGCTGAGGTCTTCTCCCTTGAAAATGACATGGACTAGGTAACAAGTTCTGTAGCATATGATATGATATTTTAAAAAAAATAACACCTGTAAACCTATCAGGTTTGAGGAAATTAAAATTGCAGTGGCATTTCTTAGTTTCTATATTTCTGCTATTGTTTACTCCTACAGCCAGCAATGGGGCATTGGGTACAGCCCTGGCTATTGGATCAGGCTCCCGACCCCAGATGGAGCTAGAGTGGGGCCAAGCAAGGATGGTGGGAGCAGGGCATGCCCTCAGGGCACTGCCACTCTGCTGTCCCGCTCTGCCCAGTAACAAACTCCAGGGGTGGCACAACTCTGACCAAGGTGAGCTGAGGGAACTGGGATTTCTCTGACACCTATGGGCCCTGACGCTCTATCTGACCTCTGCCAGGAAGCCTCCACTTCTTGCCTGAGCTGTATCAGAGGACTCATGTGTCTGGCTCAGCTACCGTCCCTGCCTGGCCATGGAGCACCTTGATCCTGGTCTGGACTTCAGCCTGGCACCGTGGCTCTCCCTGCAGGGGATGGCAGGGCCAAACCCTGACCTGTGGTTTGATTTCCAGGCTGGTCTCACACCGGCCTCATCACTGCTGTATTTTCTTACAGTCAAGGCTTGTGCTTCAGTCTGGCTGTTGTTTCCAGGTCTGTCTTGCTTTCCATGCTGGGAGTGGAGGGACAAGCCTAAACAGGTGAGCCGTGTGCTCTACAGGCCTTGAGGTGCCCCTTAGCTCCTGACTGGCCTTTCCTTAGGCAGTAGCCATGCTGTCCCTGCTTTCTGGAGGCCACCTTCTGTACAAACCTTGTATTTCCTATTTCAGCTATTGCTTCCTGGTGTGGCACAACAGAGTTATTCCACTCACAGCTGGAGTTTAGCTGGTAGCCAGCTGTTCTATTACAACGGGAAGGTGATTTTTTTTTACTGCTTGGTTGGGGGAAGACTGTTTATTATGTTTATTGTGGATATTCCCCTACTTATTTTTTTTACACAACACACTGTAGTAAAACAAATTTTACTGACAGTGTGTGCTTATAAATACATACACTTGAAAAACTCCACAATTCCCATGGCCTTCTTAAATAACTTGCCATTTCAAAATCTAATGGTTGAGATTAGCTCACACATTTATACTGGTCCACTGAGCTAAATAGGAGATCAATAAAAGTTGTAGAAAATAATTTTTTTTGTATTAAGGAACAATATGTGTACATGGGGCAGTTGCTATACGGGTAGTCCAGACTACCTTAGTCACAAGTTATTGCTAGCTGAGTCTAGAATGATAGGTGAAAAAAATCTCTCTCTTAGTATCAGGCCTCAAACAGGAAAAATACTGGAAGGATATGGGGGCAATTCCCCAAAAATACTCTGCAGGCCTTGGTTGTGTAACCACATGCCACCGCAGTACTGCTAATACTTCTAATATACCTTAACTTCTAAAAAGTAGCAGCATTCTGCATTTGCCCTGGCAACAAAATCCTTT
The DNA here is from genome assembly GCA_013397315.1 of Donacobius atricapilla. Taxonomy (NCBI): domain Eukaryota; kingdom Metazoa; phylum Chordata; class Aves; order Passeriformes; family Mimidae; genus Donacobius; species Donacobius atricapilla. The sequence goes on from WBMY01012349.1 coordinate 52,081, forward strand.
TGTATACAAAATACCTTACTTGTCAAAAGAAATAAAATATAATCATGGCTGTATGTAGCATGACCACATATTAATTTCATCATTTTAATGCAGACTTTCTGCTGCATCAGCAGTTGAACAAAAGTTTCGACTCCTATCAGTACATAGCCTTCAGTTGTTCATAACATAAGGCAACAGATTTCTTATTCTGGGCAGCCAGCCCTCACTGTTTTGTGCAAATCTTCTCCCAAGACTGTAAGATAGAGCTGCACAGCCTTTGCATAGGTTTACAACATCTGCTTGGGTCAGTTTTAATGTCAGCATAAGTTAGTCCTGTGCCATTATATTAAATTCTTCAAGGCAAGTGGTTAGCATTTCTTCTAGACCAGATGGAGCCTAAGATGACACAATATCCCTCTCATTTAAACCCCATCCATTTAATAGACTCCATCATAATGACCAGCGTGTGAGGCCCATTGTTAGTTCTGTAACTGTGGATGTTTTGGCACACTATACCAGCTGAAGAGGGAGCTGGTTAATGGAACCTAGCGGATTTTTACTTCTCGGCACCAAACTGCAGGAATCCTCCCACACCCCCATTCATTTACCCAGGTAAGTGAACAACATAGCTGTAGTGTTCAGCAGTGCTCTTTAGGAGCAGATAAGCTCACCTGAGCAAATAGAGATGAAGAACTGGGGCTCTACTTAGCTTGTTTAAGATGAGTTGGGTTAAAAATTTGCTTTAGCTTTCATCTTCAGTCCTGCAGCAACGAACTCAGTCCCCATGGATACTTAGCCTTAATGCTGTTAGGGGCTAATTCAGTCACAAAGGAGCATCATACCTGGACAGTATTGTCAGCTGCCTCTCAAAGTCGGTGTCGATGCTGGAAACCTGGCACAGGCTCTGATTTCTGGCCATTACTCTGTGCCTGTGTGGATTCTCAGGCAAAAAATTATCAATCTTGCATTTCACAGGCTAAAATACTTCTTCCTGCTTATTATTAAACACTCACTGTAACTGCAAGTATATAAAGTATATGTACAGATTCTTCAGGTGTTGAATTTGATAAAAAAACCTTCACCATTTCCATTGCAAACAGTTCCCATGTGCCTCAGGTCAGGTGAGAGTAAGATGTGGCCATTTAACTTTTACTGCCTAAACCTGCCATCCTATATTCTGCTTCAGGTACAGAGTGTGGAAAGAGAGTGTGCTTTTATTCTCCCCAAGCTGATATCTGAAAGGTTTTGATTAACTTTCACAACTTCTGTCCAGCTAAGCCCACTGAACCAAGTTTGGACCTGCCTTTATTTTGTGCATCTCAGTGAAAGAGAATTTGGGGACATGAGATCAGGCCTTTGCCATATGAAATAAAAAATACATAAGGGTGTGAGAGAGGTTGACTATTCCACTTCAGACTAATAGAAGTCATATTGGTCTCTAATTGACTCATGCTAAAATTTTGGAGGCAAAAGGCTTATGATTCAGACATCAGAAAACGCCATACTGAAAGAGCTAAAGCAATGGTATTCTTTTATTTTTAGAATTAATCATATAGTTCTTATGGATTTCTGAGTATTACCCTAGTATTCATGTCTCAGGGCACATTTTCTGTGGACAAAGGAAATGCATTTGTCCAAACTGACTTTCTTTGTGCTAACTTGGAGGTAACTCAGCAACTCACCTTTGATGAAATAATACCAGGAAGCTCTTGCAATATCACTCTGTTCCAGAAATGTCAGATGCTATTTTCCATAGATTCAATGACCCTAAATAATATTGTATCTTCTGCCTGGTAAATAATTGATATATGTCTGGTAAAACAAATGGAGCAGGAAGATTTCTGTTGCATGACTCTTCAGGCTGCTGTATATTTTCAGAGGTTTTGGCAACACTAAACCAATTAAAAATATATATTCACTACAAGCTCAAGCAAGTCGTACGTTCCACACATGAAAGAAAATTAATTATACTCTCAGAATTAAGCAATTCAGAGGGTTAATTTGCCATTGTGAGCCTTGTGATTATGAAGACAGGAGACTATAATGATTTTAAGAGGAGATTTATTTTTTAACATTTCTCAAGGCTTTGTTTGCATTACACACAAATAAAACAAATGCTGAAAACATTACCTTGAAATGAATCAGAGTCATGAAGTGTGTTGCAATCCTAATCTAGAAACAATGATTAAGTTATGCCCTTAGTTTCTTAACACTTTTATCATAAAAATTGAGATAATTAGTTGCCATTCCAGTTTAAGGATGCATAAGCAAGGGCTAGTGAATATCCCTCTGTAAATGATCTTGCTATTGTTATGTCTACAACCAAAGTATTAAACACTTCTGAGTGTCACAACCAGAACACCCACAGAGTTTTTCAACCCTTTCACTTATTTTCTGTCTTGAAGATGTATTGTAGAATTTAAATTCAACAGAGGAAATCTCTGACATTTTAATGTCAGCAGTTCATTAAATCTAGGAGAACCACTTCATTAAAAATTTGCATAGAATTAAACAAAATTATAAGATGAAGTTTCCAGCTTAAAATGCAGGACTGGACATTTTAAATCATATGCTGGTTTATCTGGAACCCAGTTCTGTTGGTCTTAAATCTTGCAGCACTTTTCTTTCTTTAACAGAGTTAAAAGAAATAAGCATATACATTGCTCAGACTGGAGACCAAATTATTATGCGCTCTTCCAGAATTTCCCAGAACATCATTGTCATTTCCTGTGTTTGTTAGCTGCCAGATGGATCTGAGGGATCCCTGTAAGACCAAAACTCCTTAATTCCCATGCTTCTGTAACTTTTGCACAGGACTGCTGTACCTCAGCTCTAGAACTTCAGCATCACGGATATATTTACTGCTTTTCCTAAAAGAAAGTATTCTGGGATATATATGTGGCAATCTGAAAACTCAAATGATGGCAGTGACAAAAAACCTTTATAGCTTCCATTCTCAATTTAAAACAATTACTAAACTGTGTATAATGCAACTTTCAATTGAACTTTATGTGTTAATGTAAAGTGCTGAATTCTAGCATTCTATTCTTTTATCCTATTTTCATTCATCTTCAGTCTTTACTAATCCAAGTCAATGTTATTTCATAGAATTAGAATTTCCTGAGTTGGAAGGGACCCACAAGGATCAGTGAAGTCCAACCCTTGATTGAGAGAGCACATTAAGAGCTATTCTCACAAGGAGAATATCCTGTACCAAATCAATTTTTCACTTTCACTACTGAAAATGTGGTAATTGGAGTAAATGCTGTGGTGAGAACTTATAAAGTCATCCAGTTTTATAACAAAAGTAAAATGATCTTAAGGTTTTTATTTACTTATATAAAATATTTGCTTTGTCAGATATTTACATATTATACATTACTATGTGAGTTATGTCTAAATTGAGATTAGCTCAGTTGGTTAGAGAACAGTGATCATAATGCCAAGGTGGTGGATTGATCCCTGCATTCACAATTCACTGAAGAGCTGGACTTGCTGATTTTTCTAGGTCCCCTCCAACTCAGAATATTCAGTGTTTCTGTGATTAAATAATCCATACAGATTGAATTTTGTATGAAAACCAGCAAACTTTGCTTGCAGGTGTTTTTATGTGGTATCAGGTTCTCAGCAATGCAATAAAAACATATTCATTAGTGATGTTCTGATTATCATCAGTGTCAATATCCACTCTAGACACATGTCCATGCTAATAGTGCCTAAGTACATAAGCAGCCATTGAAAAAGGGCAAAGTTATATATGAAATTTGGACAAATGTTTCAATTAAAACATTTTGTGCCATTTCCTAATCTGTAGACATACACATACTTGGAAGTGGTAAAAACTCCTGATTCCAGGCAATGAGTTATGTGATCTGTTTCTATATTGACCTAATTTGAGCTTATAGTAAGGGAGTTTTGTTCATTTTTTAAAACCAAGGTATTTTTTTCATTGTATTAGAGTTTCTTCTGAATCCTTCTGATGGATTAGTATGCAGTCTGTTCTGAAATTATTAACATTACATAAATTCAAAGAGCAGAGTTCCCTTTTTTTTTTTAAGTATTTTTTTTCAGGTAGATTTTTAAATACAAATCTTCAAATACATAAGCCAATAATATCTTTATATCTTTGCCCAAAGTGACAAACTGTCCTTTTCCCCGTAGAGATATGAAAAGATGTGGTCTTGCTGCTGGTGATATTTGCTCTGTGGAAAGGAGCTGAAATAATGTTCTAAATGCAAATAGGCTATAGATGTCTAAGGCCTTTTGAAAATAACTCTCGGTATTGATTCACTTCAGGAACAAACCCTATAAGACTGATTGAAATTCAGTAACAGGAACAGAGGAACCACTGCAGATTTTTTCCCACAAATGGCTTGAAGGCTCTAAAAAATGTCAGCTGTAGATGGCAGGTAGGGTGAATTACCCGGCAGCTGTGTATCTTCTTGCCCTCAACATTTTCAATTCCATCTCCTGAAGATATTCAATTTATTTCAAAAACAGCCTCTTTCTGTTTTAGGTAACAATTTTTAAAGAAAAAATGAAATAATTTTTTAATTGAGCCATCATCCAAGTAAGATTGTAAAAAATGGTAACAGGCATTTTAAGAAAACTTTTGTAGTGTTGGGGGGTAGACATTTGTAATGCTTAAATGCAGCCAACAGATTATGTACTTTCGTTCCTTGAACTAACTTCTAATAGAAAAAAGGGTTTTTTAAAGAAGACTTAGTGTGAACCTTATTGTCTAACTCACCCCTTTAGAGAGAGGACATTGCCTCCAGAGTTTTTTGTGGAAAAGTTAATTTATTTTTGTTAATGTTTAGTATGAAATCATATATTTTTTTTAAATTTCTGTAGCTATCCATTTGCTAGCCTGCTTGATTTTCACAGTGTAGGCATAGTGCAGTTAACATCTATCCGCAGATAGATATTTCACAGAGTGAGTATACATACCCTCAGGACCTTTACATTTCTTCTCAAAGAGTCATGTCTAAAGACTGCTAAATACAATTGACCACATAAGATTTAATAGCTATTAATTAAATGAAAGGGTCTGAATCAACTAAAATACTTTTCACCAATTCAAGCAGCCCACTACTGGGAAGGATCCAGAACCGAGACAGACACTTATTCTTGGAAGGAGACAACTGCAAGAAGACACATGGTATAACTTCTTTCAGACTGAATTTAAAAAGTTGAGGTTTCCTGCTTCTTGAGTCAAGTCTGATCAAGAAGATTTTAATGTTTTTCATTATCAAATTCAATTTGGGATCTTACCCAAAAGGCTCAGTACATTATCAGTTCATCCCTGATAGTGATGACTGGCGAAAATTATCCTGTGCATTGGTACTGATGTCTTGCTTGGCCTGGAGAGCAACTGAAAGGCATCTTTTAAATTGACTTTAGACAAACACCCATTTGATACAACAATGTTGTGAGCCTATCAATGTCTCATTTGAATACCCTAGACCCCGAAGATACTAAATTCACTAGATTTCATCCAGATTTCAGCATGGTAGATATGATTGCTACAGACATATCAGCCAGGATTAGAAGCCCCTACAAGCTTAGACTACAGGCCAGGTAAGTGAGTCTTTCAGATAGAATTGTTTTCTCCTCAGTGTGTCTAGTTCCAGTTGACCTAACTGAGATAGGAAAGAATAGTATTGCCTACTAATTTCTACATACATTTTAACCTACAAAAAATCAGTCCAGTAGGTCTGCACAGTTCCCAAACTGATGTCGTAAAACCCACATCAGATTCAACATCACTCAGCAGTTGTAAAGAAAGGAATGAGCACAAGGGTTTAAGCACTTTACTGCAAAGACGCTACTACTAACACATTTTACATTGCTATAGTTCTAGTAGTCACTTAAAATGCATGTTTATATTAGTAGTAGTAATAAGATACATTCAATATTCAGGCATGGAAATTAGAGCTTTTCCTCTAAGAGACAGCTGAAGTTCCTCAGAGCAAACTGTACATGATAAACAGTTGCAAAGGACAACATTCAGGCTGCTTTTGCTTCTGTAACAAATAAAAATTTGATTTAATAAAAGTATTTCAGTGGAGGGAAGCTTCATCCTTAAATGGGCAGAAAAATCTGGCAATTTTTCCAGGGTCAATAACAGGACCTGTAAGAATTATTACTGAACAGCAGAAAACAATGAAGCAGATCAAAAGCCAGCTGTTAAAGAATGCAGTCTCTTTTGGATTCCTGACAAGACAGGCTCTTCTGATTGTGTATCTCCTTACTCTGATGGAATTGCTGAGGATTGCTGAAGATTAAGGAGAAGGAATTAAAAAGCCCACCAGCTGAGAAAATCAGAAGACAATTATGCATTTCAACCAGTGTTTGCAATTCTGCTATCCCCAGAGAGAATATGGAAACTGTCAATTCTTTTCCATACTTATGGCCTGACTGAGAAGCTGATTTAGAACAGATGACAAACAATCTAACTGAACTTTGCAACAATGTTGGGGTACAGAAAGAATTGATATTAATTTTCCAGAATATGAAAACCATTGTTTGATCAGCAAAAGACAATAAAGCAAATGAAAAATTAAATCCTATTGATAATGAAAGTATGACAGCAGTGTAGATCCAAACCCAATAAAACCTGGTGTTAATACTTAGGGCAGGTTTCAAAGTCATGAGGAAAATCAGTGGATTTCTCTGGAAAGAGAAGCAAGACCTTAGGCAATGAAAATTCAGAATTCAAAACAGATTAAAAATGGTCTCTAAAATTGCAAGAAAAGTGACCTTAGAGTTTTGCTGCAGATTGAAACTGAGAAGTTGTTTTGAGGATGAGAGAAATGCAATGCTTCCTATTTGAAGCAGCCCTCACAGACTATTTTAAATTAAAGAGCAGAGTCAAATGTTTCCAATTTAGGAAACAAAAGCAATGATGACGGAATTCTTAAGTGATTTTGCCTTTAAGGAACAGTTATATTGGTAGGCAATACAGGTAGGCAGTATTTGCAGTAAAAAAATGCACTGAATTGTTTCAAAGCCTGCCTATACAGTTCCCCTAGTTCCTGGTGGGAATATTCTTTTCGTAGTTTGTAGATCCAAGTGGCCACTGGTACATTCAAAATCCCCAACCACAAAATGAAGCAGTGCTTAGGCCTTTCTGATAGGGCACATCTCCCGTTTTGAAACAGGAAAAATATCTTTAGACAAAAGCCTCAAAACAGCATTGTTTCACCCCTCAGTGGACATCAGTCTTGGAGCAGCAGTATTTCTACTTACAGCTACCTGGCAGATGGCCAGCCTCGGAGAGGAGAGGCTGTCTTCTGGTAAAGGGAGGGTAGCTGCAGGACCGAAAAGTGCCCTGGTGAGATTTATCATCAATAATGAACTGGTTGGGTGCTGCCAGACCATGACTTTGAGAAACAATAAAAAAGGAGGATTGCAGGAGTAGGTTGTGAACATCCCATTTTGCTCCTATTAAGTGAAATAGAACTTTCCTTTTTGCTGTGGACCTTACCTGGTAGCTCAGGGCATTCAAAAGATATTCTAGCCTCTAGAAATTACATTAGAAGAACAAAGAAAGGCTAAAGAGCAGAAGCAATGGCAATTGCTGGTCACTGTTCTGCTTGTGCAGTGATTGCAGAATATTCTGTGGTGTGACAACATTAGTAGAGGGTGATCCAAGAGCAGCATAAAAGCAGGATACCTGAAAGGCCTTATCGAAGGTACAATGGCATTCTGGCTAACTACCCGACTTTGTAGAGCACTGTGCTGGTGTCACTAAAAGCGAAAAGTAACTTCATTCTTGCATGTTTTAATGTGTATGTTCCTATTGCTTTTTGAGAGAGGAAGGCTTGTAAATGGAAGAAATATTCGAGGAGAATAAAGAAAACTCTTAAGGATGAAGCCGCTACCCATCTAATGTAGCAAGTTCTCTGACTAATAGCCGCTGATCATAAAATTGTAGCTGGCAGAAGCTGTCCACGAACTGTGAACTGCAGACTGCAAGAACAATTTTAAGCAAAAAAATTATAGCACCAAGTCCTGACTGTGAAAGAGAGGACAGCACTCCTCTTTACTGTCTTTTCTAACATAGTACCTACTCTGTTTATGTTTAGCAATTGTTTTTTCAAAGGATCATTGTTATCATCATAACTTTGCACACCATCCAACGATGACGATAAAACATTGGAGATTGGATCTTGTCTGGCAGTCCTCTATCCATTTTTTGTGAACAGTAATTTTGCTTAAAATTCAACACACACATACCAAAGCTTTATTAAAATGTCACTGTCTAAGCATAGCATCAAAAAGCTGCAAAATATAAGGCTGACAAAAGAAAAAGATCCATAAAGGAGCCAGTGACAATAATTGTCAGGTTTAACAAGGATGAAGGGTTATATAAAATATTTTTCATGTCTATTTTGCAAAGAAAGTAATAATCTGTGGGGGTTTTGTTGTATAATTCTGAAGAAATAGGCTTGTTTTTTATAACCCAGTGATCATGACATTTATTTTTCCAAGTTCTTAAGAGAGTTCTCAGAACCACTTTTTTTGTTTCCCTGACAATATAAATTAAATGCATCTGATGTAGAGTGTTCTATGATTTTAACAAGGATTATTTGTTCTTGTATAACTTCATTTTCACATTACAGATTTTGTCACAAGTGTGATGTTTCCTTATTTGGATACATGCTCTAGTTTAGGAAAGACAACAGTAAACATGCAAGCTTTTGCATTCTGATGTTCTTGTATTTATTTTCTCTCAGAGTTACCATCTTTCTGAGGTTTACCTCCACCATAGGAAAGTAGACTACATGCAGTAATACTCTGAAAAACTTGTTATGTGGGAGAGAGGCTTGCTTATGATGTATCAAATATTAAAACAATTAAGCTATCTTGCTAAACAAAGACTGCCATTGTATTTCAATGAGAGAAACAAACACCCCTGTTAATTGGACTAATGGAAAGTGTAAAAGTGCTTCAAAGCAAGGAAGTTTTGTTGTAGAAGTTGTAGTTTTTCTTTACTTTAGAGGTAGAAGTAGGTTTTCCTACCCTTGCTGACATTCAGTAGCACCAAACACCATGAGTAGGTTCACAGTCTTCTCTGCATTGTTTACCTTGATATTCCAGTGCTCTCTGTGTGCTCACAAGAACACAAGCTGATGCCACAGAGCAGCTGATGCCAGGTTTTTATTCCTGCTTGTTCTCCCGGTAACTTATAGCAGCAGGCAGAGGGCCGGCTGTTCTTCCAAGGTTTCAATTTTTAAGTGTCTGCCTTGTGGTGGTAAATTGATGACACAGGCACAGATTTTCTGAAGACATGAAAGGCTTGTGATTCTTAAGATTTCTTCTGTTTCTCTTTTCCCTTTCTTAGGAACTATTTACCATTTGAGAAGCAGAAACTTGTGTGAGCAGTTCAGTTGCAGCACCTGAAAAATGAGGCATATGCAGCACCAGGTGGGCTGGACAGTTTCTTACTTAGCTGTTTCATCTGTTGGTCTTGTGTCTGACTTGATATATTTACTGTATCTGCTATTCCTTACTCTTTGCTGCCTACATTTTCAGATTTTTACTAACCTTAATGAAATTCTCCTTTTCTAAAACAGGTCAAAGCATATGTTACAAATCAAAAGGAATCCATTCTTCATGTATCAGTTATATTTACAAATATCTGATGCATGCATTTCTTTTAAGTGACTTTAATATGGGACAACACAGCCTTGTCCTGAAATGAGTTTAATGAATCCCAGTAATAGAAACTCAACTTTTCCTAAGAAATGGAAATACATAAGTTCTCAAATTTTTTCTTCTACACATTTTGAACATTTGCTGTCAAAGTACATACCTCTAAGTCAAAAAACTGGCTAAAGGCCAACACTTCATACTGCCTGTGAATTTGACAATTGGTGTTTATTACAATCTTGACATCCTTGGACAACAACAAAAAAAGGAATGTGTGGTTGACTGGTAAAGCACAAAATGTTGAATACATAAACCTCCAAATTCACAGACCTTTACATCATGATTTCAATGCAAACAGATTCAACCCGGAAATAAATTGTACCAAGGGAGCTGGAAAAGAATTAAGAATTTGTTAATATTATTCTAGTTGTTTTGTGATCTTAACATGGAATTTCAGGAATAATTCACTTCTGACACTGGAAAAGAACTTTACTGGAGAAAAGATATCTCATCCTATTCTTCCTTTAATTGCATAGCTTGTCTGCTGCGTACTTAATCTAAAACCAGTCTAAATGTCATCTAGAAGCAACTTTCCCTGAAAGATTTTCAGGTCAGGCTCTAAATTTACTACAGAAAAAAAAATGATAAGATAAATTTAGCTCATTTTTTAGGAATATATTGCAAATGGCATTTGGCATTTTGTTTCTTAGATGTATGTTTTTCAAGTTTGTGACTGAATTAAATAGTAGTACAGAATTTAACATCTTTTTATACTTAAAACTTGTAAAATAATGTCATATTATATTGATTTCTTTATTCACTTCACACAACATCCCTTTCGAGTATCAGACCCAAAATATATGGATATTATATTATAGGATTAATTTACCTGGGTATTACCAGTATTGTATATTTAAGTCAGTAATTTTTTGTTTTTTATTTTGCTGAGTTATATTATCATTAAATTGATATAATGTAGCAGTGGATATGGCTCAGATATTATTCAGAGTTTATTGTGACTATATGCTAGATTTTTAAGGGAATCAAAACATTTATATTCAGAAGAAAGCAGCTTAATTCTGATAAAATGAAACTCAGCAACTTTACTTTTCTAAGAAAGCATTTATTCCTTTCAAAAATGCCAAAAAGTAAATTACACTTAATTAATCAAACCTTGAGTGATTTCCAATTAGTTTCCTACAGTTCTTCTATGACAGCTCTTTCCATTATTACAGTGTGAAAACAATAAGCAAAAGAGAATGATAATACATAATAACCAGGAGAAATTCAAACATTATAACTTCGTAAAACACTCTCTCTTTCATGCTCTGGTTGTGTACTTAAAAAAAAAAAAAAAAAAAAAAGCTTGTAAAGTCCAAAATTAGGTTTGCGTACACAATCCAAGTAACATCACCAGCACAGGCACTGTCCTATGTAGTGACACAGAGCACTCCTCTGCATCTGTGACTTACTATAGTGTGGGAACTGACAGTGGTCGAAGAGGAACTTCTTAGGCATCAGGCAGCTTGTGAGAAAGCAAGTCAGATAGGCTTTCCCAGGCATCTGCTCGGGGGGAGCTGTGAGAAGATATTCCAGACAATTTCTAATCTTTTTGCAACTGCTGCTTGTCCCACCTGTTCACTTGCAAAGATGTTTACAAAGAGGTGTTGGCTCTAAATGACCAATCATATTCAATGTACCAAAACACTGTACAAAAGGATGTGATAAACTTTGATAAACTTTCACCATATGCCCTCCAAGAATATTGACGTTTTATGTACCGTTATTTCAGCTGTCACAAATATTATAACGATACTATAGGATGGGAAAGATAAAACACTCTTCATTTTAATAAAAATCTTAACTTCAATGTGTTCTAATTTCCCTAAGCAAAAATAACTCCAGGGTGGAATTCTGTTCTTGTTCTTGTTCATCCTTGTCTTGCTGTTAAAGCAAGTGGAATCATATAGATTGACCCTCAATATTTTCCTTTCTATCTAAACCAAGATATGTAATCTGAGAAAACAAAACAAGACAGGAAATAAAAATAAAAATATAACTCAGTACTTCCACAAACCATATCTAACCTGAAAAAGATAAAGAGATGTTTAATATCAGGTCCATTCTTCCCACTGTATAAATTGAATCTGTAGCTATTTTTCATAGAATGTCAGCTCTGCCAATGTAAGAGAAATATTTCCAGAAAGGAGAACTATAATTTCTTTCTCTGTCTCAAATGTTATTGGTGTCTCCTACACAAACAGTTCACTCATGCACTCATTTTCAATTGCATCTCCTTGACTATGAGATTTCTCTGTAGATATTTTCACAAGTGCTTCAGCAAATGAAGAGAAATTAGTTTACTTATTTAAAATAGAATTGTCTCCTATTATAATTTCATGCATTTATTTCTTATTCTTCTAAAAGTGAAGCCAAAGTAATTCTCTGTGGTTCTGACCTGCTTTTGTCCATTTTTTTCTGGGAAAAAAAACCCCTTTAAAATTATATTATCTTGCATATAGCCTATCTGCAGAGTATTTCTGATTCTCAATGCTTGATCATTGCATTCTTAACCTGTAGCTCTTTTTAACAGTAGCATGCTTTGCACTACTGTTCTGGTTCCTGTGTTGGAACAGTTAAATACTGTATGGACTTGACGTGTGCTTGCAAGCATCTCAACTAAAAGTAGCATCTGGAAATGCGGCTTTATTTTTTACTTTGTTCCTTTTACAGAGAATATTTTATATCACACCCTTGTGTGCTGGCAACTTTCAAATCTCTGTGTCATTGACAGCTGCTAAGTCTGTGGAGGAGGCTGCTGAAAAAATGTGCATTGTAAGACATGCACAACTTCTTTACTAAGTACAGCTGCTTGCTGAACAGCGTCATTTCAGGGATCTGAATAGAAGAAGATGGAAAATTAGTTGGGGGAAAATGGACAAGAGAAGGTATGTGGTGGAAACTCATAGTTACCAGAGAAAATATTTCACAAAAGGTGGAGAGCTGATAACATTTCCAGCAAGTTTCTCAGATGGCTAGTAGCACAATAATAGTAATCTGCTGCTTTTCCCTGTATTTTCTATCATCTCTCTACACAAGGATAAACATCAAAACCACAGCAATTGAAGTGATCTAAAAATTTCAGCACTGGAATTTTCCAAAATTTTCATCTCAGCTTAGGATGGAACAACTTAGGTAGTTCTCCCCAAAGAACAAAAATGCTTTACAGTCACACCATGAACAGGCACAGAGGCAAGAGTAACAGCATATCCCTCTTGAAAGCTAAGGAGCCCTTTCATACAGGAAACAGAGCAGGTATGGTGAGAAGTAGGAATATGAGCAAGTTGAACCTACAAAAATAATCTCTCTTCAGTGAAAAAAAAAGTGATTTACAAAATATTAAGCTTTGACCACTGTAAAATACACATTCAAGGAGAACACCATTCAATCTCCAAGCTAAAAATCATAAGTCATAGTGACTGCATTTTACTAGAAAAAGTGTGCTCCAGTGCAGTGAATGTTGCAATGTTGAGGTAGTTCTGTACATTATTTTTTCCTGCCTGCAAAGGTTAAGAACATATCTAAAAATCTTATTACCAGGTTCAAACTGGTAATAAGAATTATGATCAGTCTTAGGAAAGAACTCCTGTAAAGAACCAGGATTTCATCAAAATTTGGGTGAGCCACTCTTCACACTTTTGCACTGGAGATTTTAGGTGCAAATTGTAAAGCAGTGAGATCAATCCTTCCAATGGTGCAAGCTGGGAGGAAGAATATATGTCTCTTTCCTCAAGTAAAAAGTGATAGACAAGAGGAAATGGCCTGAACTGGCTGCTGGGAAGTTTAGTCTGGATATAAGGAAAAATTTCAACACTGAAACAGTCAGAGCATTGGAACAAGTTGCCCAGAGAGGTGATTGAGTCACCTGGGGGCATGGTGCAATGGTATTTTTAGCAGCGGTAGATTTAGGCTTGAACTTGATCTTTAAGGTCTTTTCAAACCAAAATGATTTTCTAATTCTACTCTGATGCTGCTGCTGGTGCACTCATGTGAGTGGGTTGGGCACTCCTCAGGCAGAAGACAGAACAGAGTGATCTGAAGTTTCACCTTACAGCTTCAAATCTGACACTGAGGTATTCTTTCATCCAACAGGCAAAATCACAGAAACAGCTTGGAGATGAAATCAAGAAGCAGTAATAGTCTATATTTCATTTTTAACACAAAATTAGGGCAACTTATACGATACAGGACATAAAAGTGTCATCTCTGGGAATCTATGAATAACAGTTGCCTTCCTTCAGACCCACCTATTCCTGGTAGTATTCTCTATGAAAATCTTTATCTTGAATAATTGTGCTATTCTTCTGTTTCATACTTAGCAATGAGCTTGCCAGGGATGTTTAAACTGCATCTCAGGGCTCACAACATTTGACTACTGTCAGGAGTCACAGACCTTCACAATTAACAGAAAATCTCAACCCAGGAGCTCAGGCAGTTGAAGTTTTCACAGTGCAGCTTTTTGGGACTCCTAGAGTCCCAAAAGGTGGTACTTAACTGCAGTCATCTTAAACAGGATTACAAGTTGATGTTATCATGAGACCTGTTTAGCCTGATATTCTTTCTCCCCTCTCCCTATCACCAGCTCCAGGAAGTTGGGAAATCCCTTTCATAAACTATTTTTATTATGGGAAACTGTTAAGGTATTTTTGAGCCCATTGGCTCACCTCTATTAATGAACATGTAAATTGTTTTAAAAACATAGTCCTGAGAACTCTTTTTGTATGTAGTGTTTTTAGCAAATATATTGTAACACAAGATTTTAGCCCTATATTCTGAAAAGAAAACAATTGACCTTTATGCAAGGGTCTGTTGGAGAGCAAACTGATTTGGGAAAGCATGATTTTGCAGCCTTCGCAGCTACCACTGGTCAAGGATGTGCTGAGGAATGTTTTTTCAATAAAAAAGCTGACAACTTTAGGAACTATTTCATTCTCTGAAATTTATAACCACAAACTGGGCATAGACTATGCATGTCCTGTGACAAGTGACTGGGGTTGCTGGGGTCTAGCCTGGAGAAAAGGAGGCTCAGGGGTGACCTTATCACTCTCTACAACCACCTGAAAGAAGGTTGCAGCCAAGGGGCTGGCATCTTCTCCCAGGCAACTAGTGACAGGACAAGAGGAAATGGCCTCAATGCCCCAGAGAAGGTTTAGATTTAATAATCTGAAAAATTCTTTACCAAAAGGGTTATTGGAAGCATTGGAACAGGTTACTCTGGGAAATTGTTGACTCACCATCCCTGGAGGTGTTTAAGGAAAGACCGGATATGACACTTATTGCCATGGTCTAATTGACATGGTATTCAGTCATAGGTTGCACTCAATTATCCCAGAGGTTTTTTCCAACCTAATTAGTTCTGTGATTCTGTGCAACAGATCAAATATAATTCCTCGGAAAAATTTAAGAAGCATAAAATACTACTAAGCTTTTGATTCCTCTGGAATTTCTAGAAGCCATCATAGAAACAGTAGTGAGCATAAAAGGGACACTGTAAGCAACATCCGTCTGAGGAGTTCCTGTAGCTGCTGCTCCAAAGCCAGTAGTCATGTATGGTTTTCAGGGCTGAACATACAAAATTTAGCTAAGTCTACACTTTTACATTTTGAATCCATTTGAATGGCACAATATCTTTGATAATGTAACGCAGATCTGAACACTCAAGATTCAGCATGGATTGGACCTAATTATCAAAGTGATTCAGAATTTTTACAAGCTGGTCAATTTTAGAGTCCCTAGGAACATGAAGTCTTAGACATCACCCTCAGTGTGTGTTTAGTAGGGATGGCTTATCATTCAGCTAAAACTCCTGTTGAGTTCTCCATATGACTCAGGAGACAGACCCTGTGCCACCACATAATTCCACTGCAGTTTAATCATGTCAAGCAAAACAAAAAAAAATCAGAATACTTGGCAATAATCTTTCAAAATGAAAACTGTTAGGTGACCTAAAATACTGAAAAATCTTCTTGAAATTCAGGCCATTAAGCATGGAAAGAATATTTAAAATAATTTCAATCAGATCTAGATCTACCATGTCAAGGATTTAGTACTCAAATACTAGGTCACTCTATGGTGAGAAACAAAGCATCCAAAGGGTCTTTTCACAATTTTGGAGTCTAAAATGTACCTCTCTAAAAATGAAATTCTGGGTAGGAATGGAACTATTGAGTATTTTTGACATACCAACCAAGATGTAGATGATTCAAAGGAGAAAGAAGAGGGAGAAAAAAAGAAAGATAATAGATTTGGAACAATATGCTAGTCTGTGCTTAGCAGATAATAATGTTAGAAACACTTTAAAAAGAAATCTTCAAAAAGTGAAGTTATTTTTGTTCTGTCCCTCTTTTACAATACACCTAATTCTTTCAATTAACTGGTTTGAATGACAGTTGTAAACTAATGAGCTACAGATGTCCAACTCTATAAGCTGCAGTAAGGAAAACATGGTTTATTTATCAGTTCTTTACAAGGGAAAAGAAAACCCAAAAACTTTTTATCTCTCCTTTTTATTTGTGTTTAGTTCCTTTAAACTTTGCAAAAATCTTTAGCTCCATCTTCAGAGAAGTAATGTGTCTGCACCTTCAAAGCAGAGGCATCGGAAGCTGTTAAACATATCACAGTGCACTGGAGAGTAACACCGCATAAATGCTTTGAAATAAGGCTGAAAACAAGAGAGAATTTAAACCGAGAGTGAAGCAGGAAACTTTAAAGTACAACACGTCCCATGGATTGTTCCTGATTACGGAAGTTACTTGTGCTAAGTTGCTTTGAGGAGCTCTTGTATGACCTAAACATGTATTTTAGTAAATACTTGCCTAACATGCACCTAAAAGATCTCTGGAAAACTCTTGGCTGGGTTAAGGTGAAGGAGTAGGGAATACAGTAAAAAATGCTGATGTATTTAACCCAGTAAATTATTGGACACTGTGCTGAGGGACTTAAACCTTCTGCTGAAAGTTGACACTCAGCTGTTAACAGCAGAGGCTGAATACTTAATATCCTACCATGTTCGAAAATAGGAAAGCCATCATTTGACAGAATTAATGGGCCTGTTGTCAGCTGCATGACAGCTGTATTTTAGAGTGGCAAGGTTAAGGAAGTCAGAGGATGATAGAATAAACTAATTCTTAACTGAGATTATGATTGCTTTAAATGTCAGTACTTTAAAGGCATTTCATCATTTGGAAGTGCCAGGTTTGCTTTTAGCAATGGTATTCCCCCCCACCCCCCATCCCACCAGTACAGTTTCTGTCTGAGATGAGGTAGGGAGGGCTATGACCTGTGCTGTTGAGAACTTTGCATCTCCCTGAACAGCCAATAAATGTGAGCAAGTTTATTTGGTTTATTACTGTTTCAATTACTCAGATTGCAGTGTTTTCAGCACCCCCTCCATGCAAATAACTCCTGCAGCTCAGTAACCTGTTTGGGATCTAGTTTTACTGTAACCACATGGGTCTTGAAGAACAGACTCAAATCCCTACAGGCTTGATGTAAACATATACATTCTGCTGAATATGCGTCAAGTCCAACTTTAATAAAACAGATTTCCTCTTCTCAAATTCAGCAAACCTTTGCATATCGTAATTAAAAAGCCACTGATATTACTAATGTTAATGTTTGCATTGTTTGAGGGGTTTTTTTAAGGCTAATTAAAGCAAATTTAAATTTTAATAATAGCTAGGAGAATAGTACCTAAGACAATTCAAATTAAGCTGGACACATTATGTTCAAGGCAAGTGTCCCAAAGAAACCCTTACTAATTGCCAATTGTCCTCCTTTCTGCAGAATATAATCCTTCCAGACTTAGGGAGATACTTGTTGCCCTGGCATTCACTTGTTACTGCTTCATCTCTCCCCCAAAGTCAGGCTGTAAAAAGAATAGATTTAACTCTTATGAACTTGCCCTTACTCCCATTGATTCAGGGTTGTGCAAAGAATAGTTGGACTGGTTCAGTCAAACATTAAAAGCTGTTAAAACCATAACAACATTCAGAATTACCGAATAAAATCTGCTCCTGACATGCCTGTTGCTACTGATCTTTTTCTTCATGGGTCACAAACAGCATGTTCAGCTCAGCTGGTATTTTCTACTTTACCTGTCAAAGGCAAGTCTGCCTAACAATGGAAGGGCAAATAAAGCAACTCAATCTCTCTATTACCAAATAAATAGTTAGAACAGAAAGTGGAGAAGGAATGTGTATGATGTGTCAAAACAGCAGCAGCCCTAAAACCTCAAATTTGTCTCTCTGTAGATAAGAATAACCCCTCCCTAAAAGTAAGCAGTACCCCAAAAAATGAAAAAGGACAGAAAACATACGTGTGGTGTGGGAGTTCTTTACTAGTTAGCAAAAAGATGTTTCCTGAAAACATTCCAAGTAATCTTCTCTGCCAGTTATTCAGGAAACTGAAGGATCTTAAGCAGAAGCTTGAAGGTCACTTTTCACAGCATAAGGGACAAAGTTTGAACTGGAAATAGAGCTGCTCTTGCAGTCTTACACTGACGTGATGAAAAAGCACAATCTCTTAGGAAAAGACAAATTCATATGACAGAAGACCTGGCAATACCAGGAAGTTGAAAAGTAGTTTCAGGCAATTCCTTGCCCTGAAGCTGAAGTCAAAGCCAAGGTTGTCCTGGCCAGCAGAGAGAGCATTTCCCAGGAACTACCCATTCTCATCTCCGGCTAAGACCCTCCACACTGTACTCTAATTTAAGGTATGACTCTTCAAACTGACCTAGAAACCTGAAATTAAACAACTCTTCCCATATGTTAAATGAAGTTAAAAANAAAGAGTGATTGAAACAGAGGTCAGCTAGGCAAATTATTTACATTCGGTGTACATAGGTGTGATACTCTTAACTAGACTTTGTAGTTGGATTTACTTCTTAGCCTTGTGAAGTGCTTTTTCTTAGTAATTGTCAGTCATTGTTTCTGCTTTGTGTTTATTTTTGAGAATATTCTTTCTAGAAAAAAAGTTGGTGTTCTCTAGTTCCTAATCTGGTTTTAATTAATATGAACTGCCAATCTGATCATGTAAGCATATTGATGTAAAGCAAATGGAACACACAAGTTAGAACTTGCAGTTTGATGGCTGATAGTCATTAATAGATAAACATGGATTTATTCATTCTACTGGGATCTAGTCCATGCTCAGTGCATTACAACTGTCCGTTCATACTCTTCCAAGAGCTAGTAGAATTCCATGTCAGAAATATCATATGGATGGCTGAAATAAGACAGTTATATTATGTAGTTGTATATAATAATTTTAACATTTTGCTTACTAGTGGATTTTGGTTGGGAGAAACATTCAGTAAATATTCTAGAGACGTGAGAATGTAAGTAATGGGGATCAAATTGCTAAAGAAAATCCTTGTCTAGGACAAACACTGCTAAATACAGCATGCCAGGAGTTGGACTCAGTGACCCTTCCAGCTCAGGATACATTATGATTCTATGATTCTATGACTCCACACATCCAGGAACAATCAGGCTAATTGAACCAATCATTTTTATTTTTCCTCCCTAATAACAAATTAAAATCAGGAGCTGGAACTTCATAGTACCACCTTTCCATATCCTGTGCAATGAGCCAGTCTGCAAGCTTTCTTCTATAGAGATGTTTTCATATGGCCTCAGATCTTCACCATTGCAATAGCCTACCTTCTCGAGCACCTCAGATGCATGGCACAGAAGCAAAGTTGCAAAAAAGGAAAAGCAGTGACTCAATGTCCTTCTGAATTTCACCACATGTGGGGTTCTGCAAAGCTGCAGTCTCTTTCAACACAGATGCTGTGCATTTGAAAATTAGCTACAAAATCTCTAGTTCCACTGTCACAGACTATAATGATGATGCAGCTTGGTACAACAGCTTGATAAGATAGTTTTGAAGAGTGTCGAAAATGCTTGTTAACATGAGAAAATATCAAAATACAAATATTTGTATCCTTCACCCCCTTGATGTTCTAGGAAAAAAGCAAAATAAAACATGACCCTTCAGTGGGTTATTTCTGGTTTGTACCACCACAAGTTCATTTTTACTTGCATGTTAGACAGTATTTGCTCTGCGTCAGTCTGACTACTTTGAACAGGAGATGTAAATCTCTATCTCCATCCATGGAACAGAGGAAACAGAGACCAAGAGATATGAATTTATCTCAGAAAATTAATATTGGAAATCACTCTAATAAACAGGAATGGAATATTGGATTAGTAGGAGAGAGGTTCCCTATTTAGCAAGGCATGTTTCCTTTCATTAAAATCATTTTAGAAAGTATGTCCTAATTCACTTGTTCAAGGTCATTATGACTGTTTTGGGTTTAAATAATGCATCTACCTCATAATATATTGTCCATACTATGCACAAGAGGGTGACATTATTTACTATCAACATGTGAGATAAAATTGATTCTACACACACAGCCTTAGTTGTCCTTTCCCTGAGTGGAGCTGTAAGCATTCTATGGATTAAATGGTAAAAATCAATAGAGGTTAGAATGTGTGTAGTTTTACCTATGCTGCTCTTCTACATATCTTAATGTGTTAGTAGAGAAGAATTTTGTCCCTATTTTCCATCTGGCAAGGACAAGAAAATAGGTGTTTTTACTAAGGTTCTCAGAACTAGCTTGTTCTACTAGGAAGCAGAATTTGCAGCATGTGCGTAATCGCTCTTTACCATGCTGAATTTGTCTTTAGAGATTTCACAAACCTCAGCTTACTTGCAGGTGTGGAATTCCTTTTGTTGTTTCCCCTTGTTCTTACATTGTACCATGCATCATTCCATTAGTCCACAGCTTAGTGCTCATTGACTGTCATCATTCTTTTTGTTTCTAATAATGTTTACTAAGGTTTTAACAACATTCCTGCACACCATAACTGTAGCTAACAGATGAAAAACATGGCCATTTCAGTGCAAAACAATTAGTTTACCTATCCTTGAGACACTCCTTGTGTTATAAAGTGCAAGTTAAGAAGGAAGAACCCATGCATGTTAATTGGAAACAAACAGAAAAAATACATTACTGGCATGTATTTGGATGCAGCAAAATGTAGCACATAAGCACTGCAATTAATAGGTTCACTTCACAGAGAATATTTGAGCGCTTTATAGTCTTGCTTTAGAGGTATAAGTGATTCTGATCATCATACATAACTGAGGATAAGCTTGTGGTACCCAAGAGACTGACAGAATACATATATGCCCCTTTATTCTCGTACCCAATCTTCTAAGAACACCATTTTTCTCTGCATCCATGCAGGCAGTCTTCCAAGGAAGCCAGAATATGTGGCTGGGCATGCCTGGCATCACCAGGAGTTGCCCAGTACCAAGCTTTCTTTGAAGGCTAGTAGAAAACCTTTTCAGTAGAGTCAAGGCTTTTTTCTGCAGAAATACAGAACAAATCCAGGAGGCAAAAAGTCATTTATGTGCCCAGAAATTGTTGCCTGTGAACCCAGAGGAGGCTGGAAGCGTGACAAACTGCTGCCACCTGCTGCTGGTTCATTTTCAGCCACTGAAGCTCCGGCAAACCAAACTCTCAGCAGCCAGCAGAAATTGCAGATCATCTCTCTCTTTAGGGGAAAAGGGAAAAAAACAACCTGCTATATTTATCCCAAGAGTAGGAAAGCACTGATTAGACCGAGGGCACCAGTGCCAATGCTGTGGTTGCTAGCATTCAGTACCTTGGCTTTTCTACCCTGCAATTGCCACTCTGTCAGTAACTTAAATGTGTGACCTTGAAAAAGCAAATTAAGCTTTTTAATGCTATTTTCCAAACTGTAAAAGGGAAATAAAACACCCAAGGTTCTTTCAAGAGCTTGTAAAGGTGATGAATATATTCATGTGGCTGTTTAGGAGTGCTCTTTTTATTAATATCTTTACATCCTAATTATTTCAGAAAGCTATTTTAATAAAGCTCCCATTGTAATAAAATTTTCAAGCTTTATTAATAAGCAAGAATTAATATTGAACTGTAAGGCAGTTAGTCTGCTCCAATTGTATATATAATAGGGAAAAAAAGAGAACAGCCTGGATTAACAGGGCAAGGTTAGATAATGTAATGTCTTCGTGAAGGTTTACATCCATGCATTGTATGTGGCTCCGTGCAGTTGCCAATGGAGTAATGAAAAAAATTATATGGTATATCTGGAGACCTGCTTTTTAAATATGTCAGCAATGACTGAATTTCAAGTCAAACTCAGAGCTCAAGTTACCATGCTCCAGGTTTGCTAATAGGTACCAATGAAGGAAGCCTCACAGTCTACTGGAGGCAATGAGTATAATATATGCTAACCAGCTAGTTACGAGCTCTGACTATTTTTTCTATGTGTAAGTATCAGATTTTTGAAGGAAATCCTAGCCTGCTGGTGACATTGTAATGCAAACTGTCCTGATATCCCTGCCAGATGTAGAAGAGTGAGCCCCAGAACTGGAACTACCAGCAGGTGATTTTCTGTGATCAAGATGGGTGTCTCCATGAGGGGGACTTTGATGGCCCTGGGTGAAGATGAAGGGAACTGGTTCCCAAGCTGGCAACTCTCTCAGGGACAGGAACAAAATCCTGGAGTTCTCAAAGTTGGGCATGGCTTGGAGCCTGATCATAGAATCATAGAATCATTAAGGTTGAAATATACTTCCTAACATCATAGAGTCAAACCATTAACCCAGCACCACTAAATCATATCCCTAAGTGTCACATTCATTTGATCATTTCTAGGGATGGTGACTCTACCACTTCCCTAAGCAGCCTGTTCCATTGCTTGACCACCATTTCAGTGAAGAAATTTTTCCTAGTACCTAATCTAAACCTGTTGTGGTGCAACTTGAGGCCATTTGCCTCCTGTATTGAGGGGCTCAGAACTGAACACATTTGTATTGGGTCTGGCTGGGGTGGAGTTAATTCTCCCCACAGAAATGCTGTGCTTGGCACTGTATCTATGAAGGTGTTGATGACACACCAGTGTTTTGGGGCCTGTTGAGCAGGGCTGGCACAGCATCAGCGATGTCTCCCAAACATTCTGCCCCTCCATCAGTAGGCTGGGGGTGGGCAAGATCTAGGGAGGGGACACCACTAGGCCGGCTGACCCAAACTGACCAAAGGGACATTCCATACCGTGTGACAGCTGCTCAGATAGAAAAGTTAATGAAAAGCAGGAGAAAGGGGGAGCATCAGTTTTTTATGTTTCTTTTATGGAGCAACAGCTATGTACCCGGAATCTCTGCTTCCCAGGAAGTGGCAGAACATCACTTGTTGATGGGAATTAGAGAATAAAATCTCTAGTTCCTTTCTTAGATTGCATGCATGCAACTTTTCATTTTTGCTTTAGGAAACTGCCTTATATGGACCTACAAGCTTTTTACTGTCTCATTTTGTTCTCCTGTCTTGCTGAGAAGGGGGAATGTTAGAACAGCTTGGTGGGCACCTCGTGTCCAGCCAAGATCAACTCATCACAACAGTATTTGAGGTGTGGTTTCCCCTGTGCTGAGCACAGGAGGACAATCACTGCCCTGGTCCTTCTGGCCACACAATTTCTGATACAACCAGGATGCCATTGGCCTGCTTGGTCACCTGAGCACATGCTGGCTCATGTTCCAGGATGTCAACAGCATCCACAGATCCTTTTCTGCTGGGCAGCTTAAATGGTACTCTTCCCAAATCCTGGAGCAATGCATGTGGTTGCTGTGACCCAAGGCAGGACCCAACGTTGACTTTGTTGAACCTCACACAGTCAGTCTCAGCCCATCAACCCAACCTGTCCAGATGCCTCTGCAGAGCCTTCTGACCATACAGCAGATGAACATTTTCTTCCAGCTCGGTATATTCTGCAAGATTACTGAGGGTACACTTCATCTCCTTGTCCAGATCACTGATTAATATACTAAACAGGACTGCACCATGGAGGACATCACTTGTGACCTGCCAACACCTGGATTTAATTCCATTCATGATCACTTTCTGGACCCCTCCTCCAGACAGTATTTGCCCAGGGAGCACTGCACCACTCCAAGCCATGAGCAGCCTGAACACTCAGGCTTTTATTCAGTTATATTTCTGAAGGCTGCAAATGCTCACTAGAAGGCAAGTATTCTTCTGATCTGAAAAAGACCAAAATAAACATGAAGTATAATAACTTTATCTAAACATTGTCCATACATTTTTAATCATTATTTCAAACCCAAACATTTCTAAGGTCAGGACCATTGGAAGATGCTCATATATATGCTCATATGTCTGTTATACATAAAACAGGCTGACGCAGTTCGTCACACACACAAACACACACTCACACTTTGATCAGAAGGCATGAACTAAAACTCTACTTTATTTGAAAGTCTGACTCCATATATAGTATCTCTACAAAGGCCTGGGATTGGGGGAGAAGGTTGACACCTCTTCCCATCCCATTGGTAAAGACAACTGTCCATCAGATGTCCATATCTCTAAGACAAAGAATGTAAACTACCTTGAAACTATACAATAACATTGGCTCTGTTTACAGACCAGAGCGTGAGAAAGAACCCAAAACATGAAACTGTGAAACAGAAGAGAAGGCTGAAAAAATCAGGGCGACAACAGGCTGCAGATACAAGACATTCTGTGACTGCTTATGCATGTGATTTCTGTACTGGTTTAGGCAAATGAGCAAATTTGGACCATGCAAAGTGAGGATTCAGTAGCACTGAAGAAAGCACCCTGGGGATAAACTGTGCACTGGTAACAATGTGCAGCTACTTCGGGGAGCTGAGTTTCTTATTTCCCATTTCTATATCAAAAAACAAGGCCTGTGCCTCTGTTGCTTCTTTCATTACTTCAATTCTCAGATACTCAGACACAAAATTGTATTTGAATGGTGATATTGCTCCCATGTGTTTTTTGTTTCATCATAATCAAAAGGAATACATGGAGGTTGCTGTCTGTGATAAGATTATCTTGGAGCCTCTTGGCTTTTCAGATCAAAATTAACTCCAGGAAATCCCAGGGACATTAATGCTGTAGCATCAAACTACGATATTGTTCAAGGATTTATTATAAATTTCTTGGCATGAAAAATTCTGCTGTAAATCACTTCTTCTTACTTCCCTAAAAAAATATAAGTTTGAGAAAAAAAAAAAATGTCCTTCTTCTTTCTGTTGTGAATGAAGGGAAATTCATCCCCTATGTACAAACAAGTGACAGAAGTGCATCTTTACTGTCAGTCACAAAAGTTTCCATTAGTCAGCTCAGTACAACAAGTTAGAAATTTTATCTGTATTTGAAGAATGGCTGGGGTATGAAGAAATTCTTGATGCCGGTTTTAATAAAGGTTTTTGTTATCTATCATTGTTGGACTGGCTGTAAAAGAAAACCTTATCCAAGGTCTCATTATAATGGAGATTTTTAAATTAAGACAAGGTTATTAATTTTCAACATTTGAATGCACACCAAAGTATATTTGTTTTCAGCTTGGAGTCACAAACACAAAAAATAAGAGGTTCCATCTGTTTGCTGGAGTAAGGCAATGCCACTCTCTGCTGTCAGCCACCTTCCTAACCTTGAATTCCTTAACTTAATTTTTCAGTACTTGTGTTTATGCAAGTAAGAGACAAGCCTGCATCACTTCACACATAAATGCCTCGATGCACTAAGTAAATACTCAAGATTTCCTGGTTAGTCTGTGAAATGTTCTAAGGTCTGTTCATGTGACACTTTCACCTCAGCTGAATATTAAAAACCACCAGAAATTCTTAGAAAACATATTCCTTTGAGATTTTCACAGAAACTGGTCTAAATGACTTGTAGAGCAGTGCACGAAGCCAATGAGGTAGCTCTAGTTCCTAGTTTCTAGTAATCCTATTATGGTAGAGCAGTTCATGCCCTCAGCCTGTAGGTCCGTAGCAGAATGTATTTGCCTGCGCCCTCTGGAGCTAGAAACAATACCTTCCAGAAGGGAAGTCTAAACATACCAGTTGTGGGAAAGTTATGCTGGGTCTCATTTCTTATTTTTCCTTTCTTCTTTCAACAAATCTTACTGATAATATTGCGATACAGATTTTTTTCATTTCTCCTGCCATTACAAAGTTATATAATTATTCCAGTTCATGAGAGGAGCAGCAGAACAGGATGCAGTATTGACATTAGACTGGGCTACTACAGGAAAGGTGAAGATCTCTGTGCAGTTGCACATGGGTAGATAAATTGGAGTAGATCAGCTATCACCTCCTTCAGTTCGAATCCTATCACAATGCATTACCACACAATCAGTCACTGAGGTTGAATGGCACATCTGGAAATGGTCTAGTCAACCCCTCTGCTCGAAGGAGGGTCACCTAGAGCAGCTTGCTCAGGGCCATGTCCACTTGGGTTTGGAACATCCTGAAGGACGGAAGACAAGTTTTTACAGTGTTGAACCACCCACACAGTATGGTGTTTAGATTTTTTCCTTATGCTTAAGTTGGAATTTTCATAATTGATTTTGTGCTTATTGTTTCTCTCGTCCTGTCTAGTTTTATCCTTTTTTACCACTCCCCACATCAGGTTCCAGGGACTCTGCCTTTTCTCATACAACATATTTTCAGTGCCTTAATCATCTTTCTGACCCGTTTGCAACTTTCTCCAGTACACCCATGTCTTCCTTGCACTGGACCCTGACTCCAGATGTGTCGCACTGGTGCTGTGTAGAAGAGGACACTCATCTCTCTTGACCTACTGGCAACAATTTCCCTATCACAGGCCAGGGTGCTATTAATACCCTTTATGCCAAGGGAGAACTGCTTGCTCATGTTTAACTTCATGTCCACCAGGACACTCAGGTCCTCTCCTGCCAAGCTGCTTTTCAGTCACTCTGTCCAAACCTGTACTGTTGCACCAGGCCATTCCCTCAGGAACAGGACTGGGCATTTTCTTTTGTTGAACTTCATGAGGCTTCTCTCAGCCCATATCTGCAGACTGTCAGTGTCCCTCTGAGTGGCCATATAACCCTGTAGTGCACCAGTCACTGCGACAAAGTTTCATATCATCTACCATCCTACCAATGCTGCCTTCAGTCCCATTATTCAGGTAGTCAATGACGTTAAATAATATTGGTCCCAGCATCAGCCCTTGGGGTACATCCCTCCAGGGGAACCTCCATATAGAGGTCTTGTCATTGATAACAATCCCCTGAGCTTGGCAGGTCAGACAGTTCTCAGCCCATCTGGTGATTCACTTATCTAGCCTATTTGTCTCAGTTTTTCCAAGAAACTTTGAGAGACAGTGTCTTACGAAATTTGAGATAGATGGCATCCACTTGTCACTTAATTATTTCTGTATACTAAGTCTGAGATACAAAAATATATGATATACTAAAGGAGAAAACATAATAAAATATCTTGAACTGAGATGCATGATCTTTCTTATATTTGTTCACTCCAACACAGAGTATGTCTTGGGATAGTCCAACAAGCTTTACTGGTATGCAAGAAATTTGCCTGATTACAACAGATGAAAAATACTGCTTAGGCAATTAAAAGTGAGAGCTGTCAAGGTCATGGTGCTGATTATGGAATGCTTTTCAATTACTCTCTCCTTATGTGCTAAGTTGCTATAGTGATTATCCATCTACTTTTACAGCAACTTCATAAACATCAAGGAAAACTAATCCATTTGCTTGTAATATTCATTCTGAATATTAAACTGTTATATGAAATAGGGTGATACTTGACACTTCTAGTTCATTAAAGGTTTCCCTGGACAGATCTAAAATTATATTACAGGACATTTTTGAGCTGTAGGCAAAAGTTTTTTAAACCTGTTAAGCAAAGTAAGGAAATTACCCATGTAAACAAGAACAGCAACTTGTACTGATAAATCCTAATCAGAATTTCTGAATGAAATTGTAGTCTGTAGTAGATATACAGCCAAAGGAAACACCACAGTGAAGTGGGGTTTTGTTTGTGGTAAGGTTGTTATCATGATATAGTATCAATGTACAATTTGAGAATCATGTCTCTGTGTTAATTTAGTTAATGAGCTTTGTATATTAGGTCCTACCATCTATTTACCACATAAAAGGTGTATTTACCTACAAGATCCTGTAGTTCACAAATGTTTTAGGGGACAGGGATCTTTTTTCCATTACCCTGTTGTGTTTCAGCTCCTTTTCTCTTTAACAAAGTGTTGACAATAAAAGAACTTTCTCAAGCTCTTTAGCCAGCAGATATCCACAGAGTTCACAAGCAAACAGCTCTCTATTGTTGCAAACATAGTAAGGTAGATCCCAGAATTATGTTTAATTTCATGGCATGTATGTAGGGCTTCGTAGGTTGTCATGCAGATAAGAATTTTATTTGTTTATTTTAGAACACTGGCAGATTTACTTTTAGTTCCTACTAGTTATATATTTTAACTTGAAATTACTTTGCATAGGACTTTGGAAATAATGACTAATATTTTCAGATAACTCCAAGAAAAATAAATCATGTTGTGATACATAATTTCAATCACAAAGAGACTTTCTGGCTTGCGTTGTGGCTTCTTGCACAGCAGGGTAAAGTTTCAGAACTGGAGATCCTGAACATCCTTTTGATGCAATGAATAAATAATAGCGCCTGATCCAAAACCAATTAAAAGCAACTCAGCTTCGAGTCATGGTTAAGCACAGATGATAAACTGGGAAGAGATCATAGTGTCTTGCAAGATATCCAGCTGTTAGATCTTGATAAATATATTTCTTCCTAGCTAAGCATTTCATGGCTTATAGGTTCACTTCAAGCTCTTTTAAAAAGTTGACAAGGGACCTCTCAAAAAGCAAATTACTTCTCCCAGTCCCTAAAATGAAAGGGAAAAGTAACCAGACTCTCTTTTTGGAAAGCTAACAGCAGCTTGACATTTTGAAGCCTAGTCTGAGGAATGTAAAACTACTGAAAATGTTTAAAACTGTACATCTTCCCCTGATGTAGGAACACATCCACAATGGAATCGTGTAAAGCAAGATGATGTTAATTTATTAGAACACTAAAAATACTAAAAAGATGATGATCCTTTCTTACAGCTAATGACTTTTTAAGGAGAGATTTAAACCACACAAGTAATTTGAATTTTTACATCACATAGCAAGAACCTCATCAGAATCAGGACATTGCAGTGCAAGGATGTGTATACATAATGGCAAATCTAAAAAGTGGTTCCATTTAGGGGAAAATTGTGGAACCTGTGGTCTTATTCATCTTCTTCTTTAAACAGTCACGATAACAGAAGTAAAAATGAGAGAGAAATGTCAGAGCTCCTCATTTACACAATCAATCTCTTCTTTATTTAAAAAAAAAAAAAAAAGGCTGTGACAGTGTACCCAGAGAAATAAATGAGGTATTGTGAATGATGGTGTCTGGTGTTTGCATGTTAGGGAACCGGCAACTGGCACACAGAACACCAGAACACATGGACAAGGATCCTACAGACAAGATTGTGGATTTGTTTATGATAGATGGTTTAAGGGCTGATAAACGCAGGAACATGTAGCCATCTATGAAGGATAGCTAACTGCTCACGTTCTAACAGTAGCAGAAAGAAGATGCTTGCAGGAGATAGGAAGAAAGAGCATAAGAGAAGGGCTCTTAACAGCTCTCTAGTTTCTGTGACATCTGGAAAAGCATCTGTAGCCCCAGTGGAGAGAACATTTAGAAATAAGTTCAAAGAGGATAGAAAATCAGAGACCCAAGTGTCAGCACTGAGTTTTGTGTTGCCTACATTTGCCTGCTTGGGAATGGTGTCAACCAAATCCTATAATGAGACATATAATTGACATATCACTAATTTTTTTATTCACTGAGTTTTCTAACTGAAAAGTACTACAAGCCAATGACCTGCAGTTTACCTGGACATGAACTTAAATGTTTTCTTCAGATAAAAATTGAGTCATTTAACAGTTTAACAATAGGACTCAATGGAGCAACTAAGCTCTCTAGGCAGGTGATAGACAGATACAGTTATTGGGATAGATAACTGGGCAGGAAAATTCCTTATAACCACTCAGTGGCAACTATTTTCTCCACAGATTCACTATGGAAGAATATCCATCCTGTTATTCTAGAAATAAGTGCTTACTAACCCCTTCTGTTATTCAGAAATGTCAAGCAGGGACTGAGACAGCGGCCTATCCTTCTTATTTCAAAAGAAAGATAAAGATTAAATGAACCTATTTCAGAAAGTCTAACTAATTTTCTGGGTTTGGCTCTCTTTGTAGCGTGAAGAAGTCCCTTAAGGCAAGTAAGAAATAAAACAAAATTGTCTGTTTGGGTTTGCACTGGAAATGTGAATGCTATACAGGCAAAATTCCCCATATATAGATCAGAAAACATTGTTTGGGTTTCTTTTCCTATTTATATGAGGGAAGTGGGGGTTTATGCCTCGGTGCTTTGTTGTGGGTTGTTATGCTCCCAAGCTGTACTACAGGCACAGCTGTTGCCAGTAAACAGCCTGAGCCTCAGTCTCACAGCTAGATGAGTATCATTAAACTCTTACCTTTCACACGGTGTGCAAACTCCTTGTATTTTATGTTCATGAAAACAACAGGTATTTGTAGGTACCTGGCTCTTCTAAAAGGCTATTTGAATTTAAAAATATGTGCAGTCTAATTTACAAAGAGGAATTTGATGCACGAATATGCTTTCAGTTATAAAATCTACGTCTGACAATTAGCTATATTAGATATATAAAACATGATAAGGGTTTGTATTTGGCAGGAATAATGCATAGCAGGGTATGAACTTTAATGGCTTTAAGAGCATGCAGGCCTGAGATGCACCAAGGAGTGGAATGCTGTGTGTACACTTGCAACAGAGAAGAGAATCTGATTCATTGTGGTGCTTTAACCCCAGGCAGCAGCCAAGTCCCACATGGCCATTTGCTCACTCCCCCACCAGTGGGGTCAGGGAGAGAATCAGAAGGATAAAAGATAAAGCACTCAGGTGTGGAGTTAAAGACAGATCAATAGGGAAAGCAAAAGCCACGCATGCCAGGAAATCAAAACAAGGAATTCATTCACTGCCTCCTATGAGCAAGCAGCTGTTCAGCCATCTCCAGGACAGCAGGACCCCAGCACCCACAATGGTTACTTAGGAGCACAAACACCATCATTCCAAACAACCTTCTACCTCCTCCTTCCCCCCCAGTTTATCTACTGAGCATGATGTCATACGGTCTTAAATATCTCTTTGGTCAGCTGGGGCCACCTTTCCTGGCTGTGTCTCCTCCCAACCTCCTGTACACCCCCAACTTCCTTGCCAGCATGGCCATACAAAAAGGCCTTGGCTCTGAGCAAGCCATGCTCAGCAATAACAAAATCATCTCTGTGTTATCACCCCTGTGTTCAGCACAAATCCCAAAACACAGCCCCATACCAGCCATTGTGAAGGCAACCAACTCTACCCCAGCCCAAACAAGCATAGTTATTAGCACCACTGACATATGCTCTGTGACTGCTTACAGAGACACACTATTTCAGCAGCATTGACCCTTTCAAGAAGTGTAGGCTTAACATCTCGTCTGCTGGTCCCTAAAATGTTAAGACCTTGTTGGAAAATATGTCAGAGAAAATCCATCGATATTGCTTTCCCTGAAAATATCACCCAACCTGGAACTAATATCCACTTTGAACTCAGCAGCAGTGAGCCTGTGAGAGCCCGTCTGTGTCAGGGGCCTCAGTAGCACATATTAGGGCAGGGAGCAATCTAGAAGAATGATTGAATCACAAGAGGAGCTAACACTGTGTATGTGGTATGGTCCTGGCTGGCTGCAAGAATGTCAGGAGTCACTGACACCAATTCTGTGTACTCTGATGACCTTTTACACACAAGACCAGATGAGCAACAGCTCACATCACAGTTCCTGCATATAACAGAAAGAAAGCAATAAAAGTCTATCACCTTATCCCATTTATAGTGAATCTAGAAGAGGAACTTTTTCAGCTCCCTAACTAAGCAAGTGAGAAGACGAATGATATACATTGTTTATTGTAGAAAACAGTATTATGTAATCATCAGTTATGCAGTTTGCAAAAACAAATAATTTGTCTGTTGCAGTCAATTTCCTACTTCTTTGAGGCCTAGCCTGTATTACTGCAGTGGAAAGTTGAACAAATGAAACTGTTCAGCTGACAAGATGGAGCTTGACAAGGTCATCTCCCAAAAATCTCTCTGGTATTCAAAGGGGAGACAATCATTTTTCCTAGCAAAAAGAGAGTACCAAAATCTGTTTTCTCCACTGAATTGTCTCTGGGAGACACCCATTTTTAGTCTACTCGATCACATTTGGTGGCCTTGGTCATTGAATCACAGAATCATTGGAGTTGGAAAAATCTCCAAGATGATCTAGTCTGCCCTTTGACCAAATACCACCATGCCCACTAGACCATACCACAGAGTGTCACAACTATTCTTTTTCTGAATTTCATTCACTTCCATGGATGGTGAACCCCCCGCTTCCCTGGGAAGCCAATTCCAATCATCAACCTCTCTTCTAGTGATTAAATTTATTTGATTCTGGTGCAATTTGAGTCCATTTACCCTTATCCCATTGCTAGTTGTCTGGGAAAATGACCTAATCCTTTATGGCCTCTTATTTCCTTATATTAAATTACACTTAAAATTGGACATCTCAGTGACTACCCCCTGGTATGTTTGTCACCTGTTTTAGATTAATTCCCTTCCAAAAGAGTGATGTGCACTGAGTTAGGGCCTGATGCTAGAATCCTGGCTGTCAATTCCATGCTCACAAAAATGGGGAGACTGGACTTCCATGATAGCAGGCTAAGCAAGGAAGTCTCTTGAGCAGCCCCCAGCTCTCAGAATGCCACTCACCAAAGGAGCACAGTAGGATATGCTGAAATTGTCTCCCCTAAACTGGCAGATACTTGCTTCAAATCTCCACATATTCTACTGTCAATCACACTATTCTAAAAAATCATTTTTAAATCATAATGCTGCTAACTCACCTTTACTGCAAGGTCACTTTCTATAAATTGTTAAATATTTTAATAATGCTATCTTTTAGATTGAGCAAAAAAAGGAAATGTTTACCACTTGTTTTGCATGGAACACAGAAATACTTCTTGATTCAAAGCCTTACCTGGATTTAAACTCATGAGTCACACATGTCAAGGCTTTGCTAAATTTCTCCAGGGGCTTACAATGAAGTTTTCTTGGCTGCAGATATTCTAGACCATCAGTAGAAATAACTAGGGACTGATGAGCGCTACTAAGCTTGAAGACTGCAGACAGAGGGCAAGTCAGCATAGAATTACTGCTTCTTTTGAAATAGTCTGCTCTATCCCCAATGCCTCTAGTCTCTGGCTATAAGTGTAGCCTATGTACAGGTCTGAAGCTAACAAAGCATTTAAGCATGCTGTCAGAGAGGGTTGAGACTGCACATAACTCACAGCTGATGACAGCATAAAACAGAAGTTACTTGCAGAGTCAACCTGCAATGCTGACAGTCTGAGCCAAGAGGGTCAGAGAGGGGATTACTTTAATCAGACTCAAGTTATTCACCTTTTCTCCTCTGCTGTTACTAAACAGTGAAGTTGGTAGTCAGGTAGGTTTCAAGGAATATAAATGAGTCAGCAGTTCCATGTTAGGACTGCTTTCAAATGAATCTTCTTTCTTACTAGCATTGCCTGTTTCCCAGAGCTTTCTGTGGGATATTATTACATTTTTTTTAAATACTCCAGAATCATCTAAGCAGAGAAACTAAAGGCTGTTTCCTCTGTCACAGATAAGGTCAATGGAGGAAAGTATCCCACACTAAGAGGCTGTGCTGTTGTCCAGCTGCTAGTAGAAAAACTCAAAGTTCTGCTCCAAACAATAAAAATTAATATTAAAAATATCCCAACAGTAATGCATTTATGTCCACTGCTCTATCCAGATTTTCAAACTAACCTCAGCAAGTCACTGAGCCTAGATCCTTTAAAGTGTTTGTAGCTTTCCAATTCCTACAAGTTTCAGCAGGAGTTGTCTTTCACTGCTTTGCAGTTCTGGGATTAACCTCCCTATACCTCACATTATCATCTGTGAAATGGAATAAAGACAATTGAGTCGCCTTCTTTTCACAGAATGGCATTATGAGGTACAACGATGAAGAGCTAGTTAGCTGCTCCACTGCAGCAGAGAAAAACTTTCTGGCCTCAATCCTATCCCTGCCTAACCTACCCTTCCACAAAAACATTTAAAGAACATGTCCAAGTGCTTTCCTAAATCATAGCCTCTAGTACAAATTAGGAGGAGCAGCAGTCATTACCTTCTTCAGATCCCTGAAAAAAATGAGAGGCAATGCTGAGATGAAGTGACTCAAATGAGGAAATAGATAATCAATGCCAAGCAGTCCCAGACTCCTCCCATCTGGAATTAATACTCATGGCAATCGTTTGAAAGCAGATAAGCTGGAGGTTGAAGCAGTGGAGGGGAAAGAGGAGAGAGTATATTTCTGTCTTTGAGATCATGGAATGCAGCAACACAGAAGATGCAAAAGCTTAATTTGCAAATAAAAAATAATAATGTGTCTACAAGTAAACTGTAAATTAATCAACATTGTACTTCTCTGTAGCAGAACTTTGTGGCTTTAGTCACTGAGGTTTTTTTCTACATTTGACAATGATATACAACTACTGGGTAAAACCCTTAAGTACTGTTTTCTAAATCTATATTTATATTGGAACAGATAATTTATCTTTTTGACAATATTAATCACCCAAAATATAATCTGTAAATTAAAAATTGTATAATATTGTTACCCAGAAATACTCCATCCAGCTGAGACCATTTGTTTTCTGTGTTGTTATTCTACTAGAAAAAAAGTTATTATCTGATTCACTTAACTATATCTATATTAATTATGTCATAATTTTGCTGTAGTTTCCTCTGGCTTCTGTAAATTAAATGAAAGAGTTGACTCCCCAAGAACCTCTTCAGATTCTGTGTTTTGAAGACTAATATACATTGCAAAGTGTTAGAATATACAGATATTTTAAAGTCTAAAAGTCTTTACTAAGCTGGACAAAACAATCCAATATAAAGGATGTAGCTTAAAACTCCTGAGTAGCTCTGCTAATTTACATTTTCTTGGGCCATTTGCACACTAAGTGCCTAGTATAAACTGTTTCAATAATGGATCATAGATGCTGTTATTTTGCACACATTCTCCATTTTCTCCACTTCTGTCACCAAAGAGAATATTCTATAGTTGGATCCAAGAAATAACCACCTGTTGCCCTAGAGCAGTCAGCCACCACAGGTTCCTTCCTAGGCTTCTGTAGTTCTACCACATCAAAACCCATGAAAATATCCATGGGAAAGGAAGAGAATTACTTAAAATTTCAAGCTCCTACCTTATCTCCAGAATCACCTGGTAGGTACCTTGAAAGATTTTCCTTTAAGCCTTTAAAAACATTAGAAAGAAAAAGAGAGAAAAAGAAAACACACCCCCTAAAAATTCCACTGTATTAGCACTCTCCAAATCAGTTAGACTTTTATATCTAGCTGCACTGTACAATTTGAAGACTTTGTAAACCTAATTGCAAATTAGATTACAGAGAGAAAGTATGATTCATTGTAATCCTCAGGCCTATTGAACTAGATAAATCCTGATTACTTTAAAATCTTTTTTTTTTTTCATTTAAATAGTAATTTTTGGCTGGCAGATATCAAAGTCCCCTGAAAATTTTGCAAAATAGAATTTATCTCTAGCTAGTATAATATGTTATGCCTGTAGGCTAGAAATTGTTATCAAGTGCCATGTAAGGTGACACATTCTATTTTTCTGTACTTTTAAAGTACCAGCCTCCATTTTCAGATAATTTGCTATCAAGATGGCATTTTGCATTCTCTAGCATAAGGAATCGGTTAGCACTGAAAAATATTTTTCACTAAGTCAGTTTTTTTTAATTTTTAACTCATTAGGACCATCATTTGGAGTGCTGCTATGGAATAAAATAGCATCTCTGCTTTTCAGATCCAGTTTGAAGATCAAGTAGGAAGCAAATCAATAGAAGACAGGTTTCATTTGTTTTTCTACTGAGAAAGTGACATAATGCTTTTCAGATATATTTACATATATCACATATGTTCACATGTATATGCATATACATCACATATATATATAGATCACAAATATATATATATATTACACCTGTATAACGTATAGATGTATTCACATATTCAGCTCTATCTGAAGCTTTTTCAAAGCTTCAGTAACTGATTTTAAAATATATTTTTACTTTGTTCCTGATGTTTTGCCAACAACTGACAAGCACAGTCTTCATCTTCTGCAAGTTTTCTCTAGGTTCATAGAAGTCAAAGGAATTTTTTCAGCCATTAAGGCTGTGTCAGATTTCAGAATTTGGTAAAATAACCTCTCTAAAATACCTAGGTCACTTTTTACATTCAGGATTTTGCTCTGTAAAGGCTGCAAAAGAAAATATTCTCCATTGAGGGCCTAAACAGACCAGTATTTGAAACCTTAGCAGGCCATAAAACACAAAGGGGCTAATACCTTTCCATCACTACTCTTGTGCATTTTTGACAGAGCATGCTGAATGGGACATGAAAGCCCTCTACCCACCAATCCCAATACAAAATTTTCATTGCATGTTCTACAGACAAGAAATTGAGCTCAGTAATCTCTCTGGTGTTCAGAGGATGCATTTCAATAGAGCTGAAAGCATATCTCAACCAGATTGTTGAGAAACAATTCCAAAGCTACCTGTAGCTGTCAACTTTTTCCCCTTTTTAAATCACTTCTTTTTTCATTTTATACAACAAACAAATAGTAAATATCTATTTCATTAATTACCTATATTAGGCTTGTTGAAATTAGTAATCATTTTACTCTGTTTCTTCTGCCGCCTTTGGTTCATCTTTGTCCAACTTAAGGTTCATCTCTTTCTCACTGTACCCCTTTGGTCTGTACTCAAGAATTTTATTTGGATGTGTGACTCAAGGTGATTCAATTATATCAAATCATTGTTTTATTATATTTGCTGTCCATGAGAGACTACAGTATTACTCACATGACAGTTCTGCAATTTGCAGTTCTCAAAATTTAAGACTTTATGAAATCTGAAGCAGTTTATGTATACTTCATTGTATAAGGTACAGCCACAAACTCTTTTTGTTACACTGGGCTAGTTTTTAGCATGTATGTGTGAGACAATTGGGTTCTGAATACAGGCCGATCAAAAGCCTTCCCCAAAAATCTCCCAGTAAATTTAATATCAGTTTTACACAGAAACATAATAATTACATAGAACACCAGAAAATCTAAACAGCATTATAAAATGTGACTTTATCTTTTTCCTAAGATGTTAAAAATTCCTACTTAACTTGTACCAATAGAAAAAGAAATCTAACCACTGTGATAAAAACCAGTACTTGTGCATGTATTTGTACCCATCTTCTGTCCATATTTATAAGTGAGAAAGACAGATGTTTTCTTATATTCATTTAAAAAAGAAATGTCTTGTGCACTGTGTTTTGTTCCACAGCTCAACTAAACTGCAGTAAGGAAAATTTCCTCCTTGCAACTACCTAGTCAGTGTGAAAAGCCTTTAGTTACCCTTGCAGTAACAGAAGAGCATACTAAAAGAGGTTCTCCTTGAATGCTCCACAGACGCGTCCATAATTCAATATTATCACAGGACTGGGAAACTATTGTTTAGGGAAGGTTTATATAGAGGCAATCTATGGCAAATGTAGTCAAAACTGCCTTAAACATGAAATGTCAGGAAATTTCAGGAAAAACAGAGAGAATAAGCACTTGTGCACTTCAACATCTAATGTCTGTATTCTCAGAAAACTGTGTTCATTTGGTTTGTTACTGTCAGAGTTTTTTCAGTACAGCGTCAATAACTGTCATGAAAAGGTGTCCCAAAATACAATTTTACAGAACCTTTCAAAATCAGTACTTATGGGAAAGAATTCTCTTTTTTCCCAAGATTTTAATAGAGAGAAGAATAACAGCAAAGCACATAAAAAAGAAAAGCTGTCTGCAGCTACTAGTGGGCAGCCCAACATAGTTTTGTGAAAGAACGGCTTAGACCTGCATCAGCCCCTGTGGATTTAGAGAGTAAACATCCTAAAAGACATCCTAAAACACTAAAAGACATCTATACAGAATAAAATTTCAGCAACAGTCCTTACTTCCTACTGGCTCTGTGTATGATCAAGAATAAGATACTTTTGGAAAAAAGGATTGCATGGAATCATCAATTTTCCCTGTAAATCAAGAGTCATGGAGAATGAGTTAACATATGTTCTCTGGTCTGCTGCTCAGATGGATTTAAAAGTCTTACAATAGACCTTAAAGCTTGAATAAATGTGACAAGGTAGCCCCACCTGAGGGCAGGAATATCTCAAAAAAGGTAAATACAGTGGTTATTTGGATTCTGAGAAGCTCATGTTTCTTAACTGGACACTTGGGCACTCATCCATAGACGGTTCATGCACCTAACATAAAGGAATTAAGCTCCTAAGTATCTTTAATGCTGTACACACAGAACGGGTATTAATAAATGCAGTGTCACTCTGCTTACAAGGAGCGGCTCCTGTTTAAATTAAATGGGATGTGCTTGATCAGAGGGAAGTAAATGAAAGAGCAAGGTCTAGGGCACATTAAAATGAGTTAGAGAGATGAGAAGGGGACATGAATCTGTGACAACCATGTCTCCTTGGTTACATGGAATATGGATCAGAGACAAGAACAGCCAATTAGATAGAGTTGCTAATTGGGATTGATTTTAATAATGTGCAAGCTTACTCTTTCATGTATTACTCTTTCATGTAAGATTCTGACCTGTGTAGGGTGTGTAAGAAATTGTTATTTGTTAACTGTATATTGTTAACAGTTTTAGAAAGGCGTATCCAAAATAAATAAATAAATAATTTCTAACTTTGGATACAGTGAAGCAGGGGACTAGATTTTCCTGAGCTTCAAATTAGTAAAACTTGCTTTTGAATCCCCAGCTACCAGCAAAAGCTCATAGCCTAGCTGTTATGAAAAGTCTGGAGAAAAAGGCAGATGTTTGCTCTGAGTTGAATTTCACTTTGAATTATAGATTTTTTTTTTATGTCAGTGGATTAAATTGGACTGATTTCCACTGCTGGGGTCTGCATAATACGACCAATTTACCTTTCCAAAGAAGCCACATTTTTTTGTTTGTTGGACTGAATTAAACATTCTGTAGACCTGTCAAAATAATCAGTGTAATCAGCAGATGGCACAAATGTAGTTTAGGCTTTTCTTTTACACTGGTCATCTGGAGACCAAGTTACACTTCTGACAAGTTGTATAGATTTAAAATGCAGAGGAAGCATTTCATCCAATATATTTGATTTTGTGGATACTACTTAAAAACTGTACAATTTGGCAGGCACATTTTTCTTTTACTCTTTCCTTCTGTTGGCACTAACTTATGGCAACAAATTTTATCAAGGTGTCAGTTCATAGTAGACCTGATTTTTACCCTTGTAAATATTATAGTCACCAAAATTCGATTTTGATTCCAAGTTCTTCCATTTGCACATTCAATAGAATATAATTTGAAATCTGATTGGACAAAGTGAGAAGAAAAAAACCCCTTTATTCCAATTGTTTCTAGTCAAAAGCCTAAATTATGGGAGACACCACTGGGGAAATCCCTGCCTCTACTGAAGAGCCCTTGAAACCCAGGACTGTTTTCAGCTACAGAGCTGAGCAGGCAATATGACATCATGGGACATGTCTAGAGCATATGGAAAGATTTTAGACTCCTCTACCGCCTTGTAAATCCTTTGCTCTTTGAATTGTCTTTTCTCATGAGAATCGTTTTTCCAGTATGCTGAGTTGACAAGTGGAGCAAGAGGTCAGAGATATCCTCTGTGTTTTTCTGCTGATGCTGTCTTATATTTCAAATATTAAAAAAAATTAAATATTTGCTCAAGGTGATAGTCAGTGAAGTATCTTAACTTTCCAGGCTAATCTTAACTCACTCTATTCTCACACATTGTCCTTTGCTAGATTTCTTTCTGTGTAATGTTAACCAAGTTTTAAAAATATTTAAAATTTATTTTTATTTGAATACCTTATATTTTAAATTAATTGTAGAATAGCAAAGGTAATTTTTTCATAGAGATTTGATCAAAATTACTCAAATTGGCATAAAAAATGTGTTGAAAGGCATACCAAAGTTTCTCAGTGCTGAACACTGAGTCAGGGAAGCGTGACACAAAACACAGGATATCCACAACAGTCACATTTTGTTGTATCTCATTATATGGTCTGGCCACACACTGAGGAGCAAGGATGTATAATACTGGTAAGCAAGTACAAGACTGTGCACAGATATCCCAGCTCCTGGGCAGAAAGATAGGGAAG
The DNA here is from genome assembly GCA_013397315.1 of Donacobius atricapilla. Lineage (NCBI taxonomy): Eukaryota > Metazoa > Chordata > Aves > Passeriformes > Mimidae > Donacobius > Donacobius atricapilla. The sequence continues at coordinate 92,129 of WBMY01012349.1, forward strand.
CAATTCTTCTTAAGTGATAGGAGAACACAAATGTCAGTCATGTAACCATGGGACCCATTTACCAAATCAGCAAGAATTGACAGATCTGCTCTCATCTCTTTGTCATTGCTTTAAAATCATGGGGTTTTTCAGCTGCAGTGTCTGTATGTGATTTGTCTTGGTGCTTTTTTAAAACGTGGCTGAAGGTCTGTCCTCACAAATCCATTATCACATCAAAATGACTGATTGCTGTGAAGCTGGCCAGATTCAGGAGTCAGCAATGAGCTGCATTTATCATGACAAGGTGTGTATGTGTAAGATGTGAGGAACCAATAACATGAAATGTCAACTCAGAAGTGTGTATGGGCTCCAAACTGTGTCAAACATTTTTTTGCCAATTGAGAAAACACACTTACCTCTCTACAGGCTAATGATTCGATACTTCAACCGATCATGGAGATGTTCAAAAGGGTCCTTAGTAATTGCAGAGAGAGAATATATGATAGTCAGAAAAAAGGAATATCCAATTACCTTCTGCATATCTTGAGGACCGAGCCCTCTTAAGAAAAGGGAGGAGAGACCTGCTGGTTTAGATCTTGACACAGCTAGATGTAATATCATTCTTCTGTAAGTTCCATCTAAGAATTTTGTAACTATAATATCCATATTTGGAATTTGTAGCCAACTTTTACTGTCTATTTACCTTAATCCAGCTTGCATTGCAAATGATTTCAAGGTACCAGCAACATGACAGTGTCCATTCTGGCAGGTCAGTGATCTTTGTATCAGACACTGGACAGGATGGCAGTGCTGTAGAGGACTCCAACAGATCCAGCAGGCATCTCCTCCCTGGTGGATCAGGGAGAGAGTAAACATGGAGTCTGATGTGGTAGAAGTGACCTGTGGCACTGGTGAACATAGAATAAGCAATAGGACAGTAGTTCAAGTGTCCTGGGACCCCAGCTACCCTAACGAATTCATTTCACTGGGAAAGTGTGTGAAAGAGCTGCTTTATAAATTAAAGCAGTAGAAGGTTTTTAAAAGTAATAATACTTCTAACTACTACCATTTTAGAGTTAGATGTCGTTTTGAAAATGTTTTAAGAGTATGCTGGACAATTTCTCCTTGAACTCCTTTCCTTTTAGATTAATATTAATCCAGGTATTTTAAAAGAATACATCCATTATTACCCATCACTCATGAAAGTCCAAAATATAAAGATTAATCTTCAGCAATTGCCTACAAGCAAATGGATTAAGAGAGAGGTTGTCAGGTAAGGTTTGTGGTGCACACAAAGTGGCTGAACACACCAGTTAAGAAGTTATGAGACATAGCATAACCCTACACTTGCTCCCTTTGCTGCAGAAAGGTATGTGATATAAGAAACCCTTGAGACCCATCCACGCTGTTAAGTACAGATTGAAAGTATGTCCTTTTATTTCCTTATTTTGAACCTCTCATTGTCTTAGCTGCTTCACACAACAACAACTTCAGAGATTATAACCTAGGAATTGTCACAGAAAAAAAGTCATGCAGCAGACAAGTTGTGTGCTTGTATTACAAACCAGACTCTCATCAATTACTACTTATATATGTATGCATATGTTCATATAAATGTGTATGTGAGAGAGGACGCATTAAAATAATGTATGTACTATAGTTTTAAGTACCATACTTTAAAATAAAATCCCATCCTTTACAATTCTTAGCATAATATAATTTAGAAGTATGCATATATATATTTTATTCTGTTCCTCTGGTAAATTTAATCTTAAATTAGAGGGTTGAGTCTTTTGAATGATCAAAGGAGGGTGAAAAGTTGGTTTTATTTCTTTTTTACATTGAACAGAGATTTGTTTTTCAAAAAACAAGCTACAATTATTTCAATTATTTATTCTCCCTCTGAAAGCTGTAAACCATTTCTTTTATTACTTAAGCAGGAACTGCTTGCCATTTTCATTTACTCTCATCAGTAACGACAGCAAACTCTCTATTCAGTGCAATAGCCTCATTGCATTAGCCTGGCTTCTATTTTGTATGGTTCTGTTTTTTCTAATATTTGTGTATCAGAAGGTATTTTCTTTTATGCTGCAACTGAACTTCCTATAAATGTCATTTTTTGTTTTGTGGTATCACAACTATCCTCACAAGGGGAAAGTTTTCACAAAAGGTTAAGGTATTCACAGTAAAAAACCTAGATTTAGGTACACACGAGGAAAGAGCATCCATTTGCAATCATCCATCTTCACTAATTAGCCACTTAAAGGAAAACGGACCCTTAAATAAATGATAGATCCAAGTGTTTCTGATACTTGACTGAGCCCACAAGTTTACTTCTAAAATATTCATCCTCATGTTAAAATGGTAATGATAGAAAGAAATTGTTTTCAGTATCTACACCACAGATATTGTGTTCTTCTCTTTCTTTCTGTTTTCTTTTTCTTCCTTTCTTTCTTTTTCTTTTCTTTCTCTTTCTTTCTTCCTTTCTCTCTTTTCTTTTCTTTCTCTTCTCTTCCCCTCTTTTTTTTCATTCTCTTTTTTTTTTCCTTCAAGAATAAGCACAGAATTTGAATTTTGGATGGTTAAAGACCATTAATATCACAATACCTGCTCTCAGAGGGTCACATAAGTGCAGTGTTTTTTCAATGACAGTAGGGATAGGACCTTTATTAAGTTCCTGTGACAAAACCTGTGGCAGTAAAGATTGATTGAAGATACTGATGATATTGAAACAGGATTTCAGATAGAATAAGTCAAAGCATCTGAACTGAGGACCTAGTCCATCATTTCAAAAAGCCTTTGTTAATTTTCTGTACCTTTGGTCTATTGCCAAATGCGCTTAAGATTACACTGATAACTGTTTAAGTTCAGCCAAACAGCAACATAATACCAAAGCTCAACAGGTGACATAGAAGAGACAAATAAGAATATCTGTAGAGTACATATGCATGTCTGCCAAGTATGAATTTACCTATAAAATGTCAGCTATAGTTGCTATCAAGATGTTACAAGCCAGGACGTGATGATGTGAGTGCTCAGTCACAGTGTGTTAACAGCCTGGAAGCAGCAGTTTTCTTGAGACACACCTCTAGTTGCTTTAATAAGGAGGAGCTTACAGAATTACCAGAGAGGAATGTGAACAACAGCATAAAATACATTGCAGTGTAGATGTGGTGTTCTGAATGTCTCATTTCTCCTTTGCTCTGGGCACACCCTCATCCGCTGGCAACCACAGCACATTATTGATAACACAAACATTTTACATGCAGTGATGTTGTAAAGAGAAGTCATTGTTTTGCTAAGTTGAAAATGCTTAGATATTGTAGAGAGTCAACAAACTGAAGAGAGTTTCATATCACTGAAATGAATAGAGTCTGTATATCCAAAGTTTCTTTAAAAGCTTCAGCTTTGTTTTCAAATACATGTTTATGACCTACATATTTACTAGGAGTAATATTTATTCTTTAAATATTAATGCAAATGTTAATACACATTATTCTTTGATTATTACGTTTTCATATATAGAGGTTAACAAATTATAATAAATTCTCAGGAAAATATGGCTCAGATATTCTACATATTTGTGATATTACATTGAATTGATTGAATATTTTCAGCTCAAAACAGATATTCCATTATAGAAAATTGACTGAGGAGGAAATGTATGAAAACTTCAGAAAGTCTTGGTGATTGTATTTAGTGAGGGAAGAACAGAGAGAGATGTAGACAGAATTGAATGGCAGTATTGGGAAGGCTCAGCTCAGACTTATTCTATGAAATTTGGTGCATTTTTCCAACAAGGACATAAAATATATCACAGAAGCATGTGATTAGAATAAGCAGGTAAACCTTGTTATAAGGGCAAACATTTCTGAGTAACCAGTGAGAAGTGAGCTCCAGTGCACATTTAAATGCTGATATTAAGTTCGCAACATCAAGGCAGGGAAAGAGAATGCAGGGGATTCACCAGAACAAAATACTGCACTGATTTTCTCTTGTTTCCCATGTTCCAGTGTCTGTGTGCCAAGGCTACCTCTCTGTTCATTTTTTTTCTTACTTGTTACTTCCAACAAGAAAATATTTGAGAATACTTGTTTTACCAACTGGTTAGGAGGAGCAGATTGGCTGTCCTTTACAAAATGCTTTGCAGACCAATCAATACATGCAGTCAGCATCCCAGTAACTAAAAGGGAGTAATCATTTTTGCTTCAGTGACAATTAGAGGCAAAAGTACCATATCTGCAGCAATGAAATATTTATTAGTAAGTAACCATGCTCATGTAAGTCCATTTTTCAGATTAAATACTCATTCATTGTGCACATAGATACAGACATCAATACATACAGTGTAAGGTGAAATAACTGTCCTAAGTCCTGTCAGTGTTCTTATAGTAGCACATGACATATTTATGAAGCAATTTCAGCAATGCTAAACTACAAAATGACTACTCCAACTACAATTTTGTGATTGCAAAGTCATTATTGCAAACCGTGGGCCCAACCCTTCTGTTATGCCAAGACTATCAAACATGTCCACGATAGCTGCTCCAGGCTAACAGTGATGTACCTGTCAGACAAATGAGAGCCTCTTTTTCTCTGACAAGCTCCTGCACCACGATATGCCAAAGCCCAGTAACCGCTATGAGCTCAGAGCAGCAGCAGTGATGCAAATGAGGAGTTGCACAGCTCTGCAGCTTCTGATGTATGACAGCTTAAAATCATATTGATTGCTCCAGGGTAGTCACAACTTGAAAGCATAGCTCTATTCCCCTCTACCCCTCTTGCTGCATATCTTTGCCTGGATTTAAAAAGCTAAAACTGGCTATTTATAGGCCCTGATTCTCATTGAGGCATTGAATTCAACTAGAATATAAATATCTAGTTAACGTAATTTTAAAACCTCTATGAGAAAGACTTACAGTAGGTACAAAACACATTTAACTAAATCCTTCATATAATTCTGTAGTCAGTGAAGAATTTTACTGACAGCCAGTTTAAAGTCTTATGAAGAGACATAGTTCAGCTTCGTCTTGGCCTTTCATACCTGTGAGATTTCAAGCAAAATGCAGACTTAGCAGCAGCAGAACCTTGAAGCTCATTAATCAAGGTTTTAGCATATTCCAACAGATTGTTAACAAAACAGAGATTGAAATATGCAAACCACGACTAGAAAGGAGAGGTTTCAGCATACTTATGTTCTGCAAATGCTAAACAGCACTCAGAAATTGCAGATCTCTGACATAATCCACACATCTTGTTCTAGTGTTAGAAGTGAATTCTAGTGAGTCTTCATCTCAGGAACAGGCTGATTAGTATTTTCTTGCTCGAAATGAAAGACTCATCACCTGTTGCAGTTGTCTTATGCTTATTTGGCAGCTGCTAATCCTTTATATAAATTTCAGGTGAAAGGAATTTAGCAGTCAGAGAGGATCTGTGCAGCTGAGCCTGGTGGAAATGTATTAAAGACATTCCAGAAGGTTTCCAGCTGTTTCTTCCACCTGCTTTACTCTAGAGCCTGCTGCAGAATAATGGAAACAGCTGAGTCCACATGCCCATTCTGGGATTCATTTCACTGTGGAGCAGCACAAAAGCTTCTTGGACACAGGAAAACTATGCCCCATTTTAAGGGGGCTGCCAGTAACTCATTTGTGTCCTTCAGATGGAACATTCTGATATTCATGCAGGGAACAGTGAGTGGGAATCTTAGTTGCTGGTACCAGAATCTTCACTACATTGGCCAACTTCAACATGGTCTCGATATTGCAGATTAATATCCTCCTAGTGTAGTCTGGAGGGTAAAGTTTGTTTCCCAGTGTGATGAGAACAAGAATGTCAATGACATATAATTTTTTTAGGGACATAAGTAAATAAATGGTTCTAATGAGTATGCAACCTTTAGAATAGAGAAAAAGGCAAAGACTGTATGCAGCTCCTTAGATTTGGTTACAAAGCCATGAGTTCAGAGTGAGGTTCTTGCTAATGAAAACTGTCAAGAGTAGCTGAACTTAAAAGGGCTTTCCTGGGTGCAGAGATTTCTCCCTCAAAATTAAACTAACTGAAAGTGACTCCCATTCAGTACAGAGACAAGTGGTAGCATCCTTAGCTCAGCAGTCTAGATCGTGTGACTCCTCTCTGTACAAAATCAAGTCAATTTTTGTGGGGTAGATCATAATCAGGTTGCTAGAGAAAGCAATCACAATCGCTTAATCTAAGAGATATTATTAAATAGAAGCATAACAACTGGTGCTTTTTGGGAGGAGAATATTAAAATACAGGGGATTAGAAATATGGAAAAGAGAGTAAAACAAAGGTTTTCATCTATCAGAAATTGTTTTTCATGACATCATCACAGGTATATATCTTATTAAAGAAAAAATGGAAAAAGTGGTCCTTGCACTCATGCCATGGTTTAACCCAGCTGGCAACTACCACGCAGCCACTCTTACTTCCCCACCAGCAGCCCAACCTGCCTAAACAACAACAACTCATCTTTCCTATCAGCAGAAAAGCTACCTCACTGTTACCACCAGTAGAACATGGCAAAACTTGTCCTTTTTCCTAGGAATGAAGAGACTCTCTCCCTCAGATCTACTCTCTTGTGCTTGACAATTTCTTTCTCTGGGTTTGTTATTTTCCTTCTAACTTTGCTTTTCACTCCCCATTATTAGCTGTTTGCTGAAGTTTCCTTTTTCTATCATCAGTCTTCTGTTTCACTGCCTCGTATTTTCAACTCTCCTATTGACTCAGCATCCTTCTTTTTGATCTTACAGTTTTATTTTGCTTTCCAATCTCAGTCTTCTCTCCAGTGCAAAGTAATCTTTTCTGTACTAATGAAAGAGGGCTTTAAACTAAAGTTGCTGGAGATGGGAAACTTCATTCCATCCCACTCTTACCAGTTTGATGCCATTGTCAGAAGGAGATTTCCAGACCATGGAGAGGGATCACATGTCAGGGAGAGAGCACCTAAGGAGCAACAAAAAGGAATTCCAGCCTAGGTCAGCCTTGTGGGGGGCCCAACTCAAATGCCTCTATGCAGACAGATGCAGAATGGAGAGTAAACACAAAGTATTTAGAGACGTGCACACACCCACAGGGCTATGATCTCATGGACATTGGGAAGATGTTGTGGGAGGGCTCCTATGCCTGAAGTGTTAGAATAGAAGGATGCAGGCTCTTTAGGAAGGACAGACTGGGCAGACAAGGAAAGGATGTCAATGACCAAATGGAGTGCATAGGGATGGATGAGGAACTGACTGAGAACTTAGGGGTCAGGAACACGTGACATTACTCTGGGGCTCTGCTATAGGTCAGTCAGGAAAACTGAGGAGGTAATGGATATGGACAGATAGGAGAAGCTTCACATTCACAAGTCCTGATCTTCACAGGGGACTTCAACCACTCAAAATCTGTTGAAAGACCAATCCAGGAGGTTCCTGGAATTCCCTGGTGTTAACTTTCTTCTGCAAGTGAGAGGAGCCGATGAGAAGAGATACGGTGCTGGGCCTTCTTCTCACCAACAGGCAAGGTCTGGTGATGAATGTGAAGCTCAAGGACAGCCTGGACTGCAGCAGCTGTGACATGATAGAGAACAAGATACTAAGAGCAGCAAAGATGGCAGTCAGCAAGTTCCCTACTCTGGCCTTCAGAAGTGTAGACTCTTCAGAGATCTGCCTGGTAGATGACCGTGGAATATAGCCTCCATTCTGTCTTAGTCTGAAAGACAGGTGTCTGCTAGGGAGGACAGGGCCTCCATTAGAATGGAGAATTCAAAACCCCTCCCTCCAAATTATTATAATTTTGAAAATTAGGTGGGCTCTCAGGCAAAGATATGGGGATAGGAATAACAGCTCTTTACCAGTATGTATAACAAGGCAAACAAACAACAACAACTACAGCATTAATGATAAACAGAACCAGGAACCTCGAGGGGCATTGCTTCACAAAGCCAGGGGCAGCCTGATCTCAGTGCCCCTGCGGGACCTTGAGAGCACTCAGCTGGAATGGTGGAAAATCCTGGCCTGGTGGATGAGATATATCAGAAGCTCNATTCCTATGCAGGAAAGAGAGGTCCAAGAAAACAGGTTAATATTCAAGAACCATCTCCTAGCTCAGAAACAATGACGACAAAGAGGAAGTCAGGCAAAANTGCTTCACAAAGCCAGGGGCAGCCTGATCTCAGTGCCCCTGCGGGACCTTGAGAGCACTCAGCTGGAATGGTGGAAAATCCTGGCCTGGTGGATGAGATATATCAGAAGCTCCATCGGTGGCAGGTGGAATGGCAGGGATGTCCTGGCAGGGCAGGGCAATGCGGGGCCACAGATTAGCAAAAAGCCCCAAAGCAGTGCTGAAGAAAAGCGGCAGCGGTGGGACGGGGCTGGCCCAGCAGGGCAGGAAGAGGCGAGCTCCGAATTCCTGGGCACGCGAGCAGATGGTGGTAGATTTCCCAGGACTGGACTTGGTGGTGACAGTGAAAAACTCCTCCTGCAGCAAGCAACAGCCTGACCATGCTCTCTCCAATGCCGAGAGCAAGAGAGAGTGTAGCTGCCCCCACTCCCATCCTTTACCTGCCCCCAAACCTTGCGGTATCTTTCCCCTCTGAGAGAAATCTCCTAGAGACAAAAAA
>WBMY01012349.1:100846-117946 GCA_013397315.1 Donacobius atricapilla
GTAGTTAGTTTCCTAGCAACTTATGGGAAAAAAAAATCTGTAAGAAAAAATCAAAAAAAACCCTAACTCCCAACACATTCCTATGCAGGAAAGAGAGGTCCAAGAAAACAGTTTAATATTCAAGAGCCATCTCCTAGCTCAGAAACAATGACGACAAAGAGGAAGTCAGGCAAAAATGCCAGAAGGCCTGACTGAATGAACAAGGAGATCCTGGACAAACTCAAACATGAAAAAGGATCCTACAGAGGGCAGAAGCAAGGACAGGTAGGAATGCAAGTAAATTGTCCAAGAAGCCAGTGATGAGGTTAGGAATGCTAAAGCCCATAAAGAATTGAATACAACCAGGCATGTCAATGGCGAGAAAAGATTCTATAGGTACATTGCTGATAAAAGGGAGGCTAAAGAAAATATGGGTCCTCTCTGGAAGAGAGCAGGAGACCTAGTAACCCAGAATACAGAGAAGGCTGAGGTACTCAATGACATTTTTGTCTGTCTTCTCTGGGAAGTGTTCCAGCCTCACCACTGAAGATGCAGAAGGCAAAGGCAAAGGCAGGGACTGGGAGAATGAAGAACTGCCATCTATACAAAAAGATGAGCTCCAAGTCTATTTAGGGAACCTAAAGGTGCACAGGTCCATGGTATCTGATGAGATGCATCAGTGAGTCCTGAGGGAAATGGTGGATGAAGTGGCCAAGCCACTGTCCATTACATTTGAGAAGTCGTGGCAATGTGGTAAAGTTCCCAATGACTGGAAAAGGGGAAACACAACCCCCATTTTTTTTAAAGGGGAAAAAAAAGAAAGAGGAAACTACAGGCTGGTCCATCTCGTCTCAGTGAACATCCAGGTGATGAAGCAGACGCTACTGAAAACTACTTTAAGAGGTATGAAAATAATGAGATTATGACAGCCAAGAGTGGTTTCACTAAGTTCCAACAAAGACAGGCTGAGAGAGTTGGGGCTGTTCAGCCTGGAGAAGGGCAGGCTCTGAGGAGTACTTACTTCCGCCTTCCAGTAACTAAAGGGGGCCTACATGAGCTGGAGAGCACTGCAAGGACCTGTAGCGAAAGGACAAGGAAGAATGGCTTTTAAGTGGAAGAGGATGGGTTCAGATTAAGTATTAGAAAGGCATTATTTACCATGAGGGGGATGAGACCCTGGAACAGGTTGTCCAGGGAAGTTGTGGATGCCCCATCTCTGGGAGTGTTCAAGGCCAGTTTGGATGAGGCTGTGGTCTAGTGGAAGATGTCCCTACCCCTGGAGGGTTGGAAGAAAATGAACTGTAAGGTCTCTTCCAACCCAAATCATTCTATGAGTCTGTGACAACCACTCTCCCACTTATAAATCTCATTTTCTATTCCTGCTCATTTCCTTTTGTCTCATACATTACTTTTAATGTTTTCTTCTCATTGTAACATACTCTTTCCCTACTGTCCTCCACGCTACTCAGAGCTCTTTCTATCTAGGGCATTTACTTTAACCTTACCATGGGACAGGACTGTCCAAAAATATATTAGTTTTTACTTGCAAGTAAAACTTTGTTAATAGCTTGTTTTATTTAAGAACAAGGTGCAACAAGACTGCAGATGTAATGAAAATGCAGATATTCTAGTAGGCATAGCAATTTTATTTAATAATATGCTGTCTTCCCACTCCTTTAAATATTTAAAATCATTTGCAACTCTCTCCACATAGTACACAAGCAGAAAGCAATTGGGCAAAAATAGCAGTCATTAACTTTGTAGAAGCACTAAGCACAGCAGGTAGTATATAGGATTCAAATTCTAACCACCACTTTTCAGAAGCAAAGTCTGGAGGGGTTCTGCTTTCTGCAGTAGACAGAGGGAGTATCATCTGAATGCTCATTAAAATAAAACATAAGGACTGATCCTTATATCTTCATTGCTATGAGTTTTAAAATTTATTTGGAACTCAGGACAATTATGCATAAGAGAAGAAAAAATCCTTAAACAAAACCTATGAAAAAAATTCTAGATCAATGAAATAAACAAAATATTAGTTAACTTTATTACGGACTCTAAAAGATGGAAACCTGACTTTTGCAAATGTGTGAGTATGTGTGAGTATGGTAGGTAGAAGTCCATAAAAGTTATCTGGTACTTTTCAGTATGCAAAAGTCCAGTATGTAGTAATCCAATATTGCCTTTAACATGTTTGATATCTCTTGAGGAAAAGGTGCATAGGTCACATTTGTAACAGAACATAAAGAAAAGTATGCTATTGATTGGTCTCGCTAGCTGTGCACTCTGCATTTGCTATGTTAATTACAGCCACCTCCCTTTTCCACCTTCTCTGTGAAGGTCAAAAATTAAATTCCTGTCCAGCAGTTGCAAATTGCAAATAGAGGCCATTGACAACCAATAATTAATTTTCTTTGGAGGCTAAGTTCTAGTCCCTTGTACCAGCAGGTGTGCAGGTCACCAAAACTGCTCCCAGAAACCACAGGATTTTTGGCATGAGTAGAGTGACTTCACATAGTTGCAGATTCAGTGGTGCCATTCTTAATCTCTCTGCAACATCCAGGACACAGAACCTCTCAAGTTTCCCAGTTTGCTTTTTTTTTTTTTTTTAACTGAATGAGAAAACCAAGCATGTTTTACTGCATTTCATATCCCTTAATCTCATGTAATTTCTATATTAGTAAATTTAAATGCAACCACCACTGAAAATTTAAATCCACTGTGATAGTAATCATGGCAATGTTAATGAGAGTGTACAGACTGAACCACAGTCACAGGTCAATGCTTTACAGAGGTGTACACACCATTCAGAAGAGGTTTTTGAAAAGCATTTAGAGATTTCTCCTGTGGGCCTGTGAGGGACTCCTGTCCCCAGGCACAGGAAGAATGTTGGTTTTTGTAGTGCTATTTCAACTCATCAAAAGATTATCTACTACCCTGGCCTTAAACAGAATGTGGGAAATGGCAAGTTGCTTGCTATCCAGGGAGTTGAAAAAATGTGTTGACTATCAATCTTTGGAAACCTTCCTGCTGACAAGCCCTTAGCAGTGTCCTCTGTTATATATCTGAAGAGTTGCTGGTTTCAATCTCCAGCTTTGTAGACAGCTTTCAAAAGGAAAAACAAACAAACAAACAAAACCCCCACAAAACTACTAAACTACTTCACTTGGCCACAGCCTCAATAAAAGGGCAAGGATTAAAGATGGAAAAAACAGAACTAACCTTCTTGTTGCAAGGGTGCTGTGGCTACATGTGGACAAAAGGATGATAGAGAGGCAGTGGGAGAAAGTTCACTCATCCCTATCCCATAGCTGGAGAAATAATTGTCTCAAGGAAGAGACTGAAGGGCTTCCATGTGCAGAAACTTCAACCATTCCCCTTTCGAGAGCACTTCATTTCCCCTAGTGAGTTCTGTAATTAAGTAGCAACATGCCATTAGATAGGGCATCATGCAATAACCTTCACCGAGTCAGGTCTTTCCATCCATATCAAGCAGGATAACATATTTCAAAGTAAAAAGGAAAAACACATTAGGTAACAGGATGGCAACTGTAACCCTTCTGGATATATTGCACCATAAATACTAGGAACAACTACAGTGGAGCTTTTATCAAATCCTGGCCCTGAATGTAACTGACTGAGGCTTCCTCGCGTCAGAAAAACAATATAATAAATCAATCTTCCTGATGCCATATTATTGCAAGCTGCCATCCCTAAAGAACACAAGATAGTCAATAGTTGGTGTGAAAAATGGACCGGCTACTGCTGCAGCTTTAAGACATAGTCATCTCAAGTTAATCAATGTGAAGGGAATAAAATATTCAATTCTTTGATCCTGTTATTCAAAGCTCCTGTTTGGAAGAGTACTAATATATATATGGCTAATTTGGAATTCAGATAGCCTTCATCAACAGCCCTTCTATGCTTAAAAGTAGGCACATATTTAAATGACTTACAGAAATGGAACTTAAAAGGGGAAATGGGGTAATAAAATTTAGGAATCTGAGCTGGCAACCCGACCAATTTGAAATTCACTCAGGGATGGTGCTTTTCATGCTAGAAGAAGAAAGGCACCTACTGTTTGTGTTTGCTACTTTGTAAACAGTCATACTTGTTCTGTTGACACTGGCATCCCATAATTATTTCCCTTATTCAATTAAGGCTGCAGCTGAAATTCCCCTCATAGATCCTTCTTCCCCAAACAATTCAATTGGTTTTACTTTCCTCCACTATGATTAGCTGAGCGTGCATTTTCAAATCCTGTTTCTTCTCCCCATTCAAATGTGGGGTCATGTGCTGACTTTGAAGTTGATTTTCAAGGCAAATGTAATTTACTGAGCACCTCAGCTTCTGTCAACAGTTGGGACAGGATGTGAACTTGTGTTCAGCTAACACCTCCTCCTACATGAGCACTGTGTGGCTATAACTAGCTGCCTCCTCCATGGCCAGAGATGAAATTACTCCTGAAGAAGGCTTAGAAGTGGATGTTGTATGTACCTGTATGTTGCCTGAAACAGAATTGCCTCTACATATGTGCAGGGTATGAAAAGTAAACAAATAAAATTTTGGCCTAGAAGCTGAGCACCACACCTAAATTCACTGCAGCTGTTGTACCACATCAGACCTACCACTCTTCAAATTGCTGGTGTAATACCAAAACGTGATCCAAAGCACACTGAACCTAGTTTATTATTTTGGCGCAAAACTGGGAAAAAAAATATCACTTCTTCATAAACATCAACCTACCACAAATTCCAAAGACAATGCTTTTGGGAAAGTCCAGGTGAAGTTTTGTTTAATATAAAGCAAACTTCAAAATTGTAGGAGTCTATGGAAAACTAAAAAAACATTCTTTTTTATTTATAGGAGCCAGATAGAATTGAGAGGGAGGAAGAAACAACATTCATAAATTTATATTTAGAACAAAAACAACTTTATAGAGAAAAAAATGCATGAAGTAGGATGGTATTAAGTGCTTTTAAAAGCAGACCCTAGGTGAAGGGGTAAAGGGATTATGTAAAGGGACATACGCTGCAGCACCAAAATTTTATATATGTTGTTGTACCAAATGTAGTATCACTGGCTATTTTTCTGAATTTAATAATAGAGTAAGGACATGCCTGTTTGAAAGAGTCTCCAACTCAGCAAAGAAAATGAAGGGATGCTGAGACAAACACCAAATCCTGTGTTTCACTGATAGCTCCTCTTGGTTTCAGGCACCACTGCAGCTGTGCTGACACTAACCCCTATAAATAGAAAGATTTTGATTTTTTTCACCCTAACTCAAGTAGGGAAAGTTAGATAGACAAGAGAGGGTCTTATCATGCCTTTACAAAATAAAAACGAGAGGGAGACATTTCTACTCTGTTTCAAAATATGAGGTACACAAAAGAGTTTTTAAAAGGAATGATGTTAATTCTAAATAAACTTTACAAAATATGTACTTTTTCAAAACACAGCTGGAAAATTAGCTGTTGCTAGCAGTTATTGCCACTTCATTTTGTTCCCACTGATGTGGAGTCATCTTTACCTGGAGTGAGGCAATGCTCTCATTGAAAAATAAGGAAGGATTGACTAGAGAACAGTGTGCTTTGTGTTGGACTACAGTTTATCTTCTAGTCTTCAATTCTTTCAGCACTCTGCTCCAGTGGCTACACTTTTTTGCTATTTATGTGTGCTTCATTCCTATTTTGAATTGGTCGGTGTTTATCTTCCTTTTTTTTTCCTTATTCACTGGTTAAAAAGAAAAAAAAAACTCAGCTAGTTCTGTCTTTGAATATTCTTGTTTTGTTAACCTGTAGTTCTGCAAATAATTGTTTTATTGATTAGGGATGCCATGTTGTTTGAATATCTCAAGCAATTACATAAGTTCTGTAAACATATGCAATTATTTGTATTTTTTAAAATTACTTTAAAAGCTAGTCAAGTATTTTATGGGTTAATGGCAAAGTATTTTTCCTCTGACAAAAACAATTTTGTCAACATTGAAACACCTGGGGACTTTTCAAGTCTGATGCAACCAAGCTTTTAAGTATTCATTGAGGGTGAATGTTGTAATACGGAAAAAAAGTGAATGTATTCCCTGAAAGATCACAGGTGCACAGAACAGGAAAGAAAATGTTACACTGGTAACTGTAAAATATTTCACTGTGGCCATGGCAGAGATCTTGTCTATGGTTTTGCAGTTCACAGCTCAAGACAGGATTTTAGGGAAAAAAATAAACAAACATACATGAAAATATTGTTTGAGTTGGTAAATTGATCCGTACTAACAAATTCAAGTAGACAAATATCAGATACATGTGGGAAAACTTAGGTAGTGAAACAAGCAAAGTCCAAAAGGGGAATATAAAAGTGGTAGCTCAAGGGGTTCTTTTTAGGAATTTAACAATACAGAGAAGCGAGACCATATGTGGTGTAACTCTATAAACATACAGGTGATAATAATTAATCTTAAATTAAATATTATTGAGATTGTAGTGAATCCTTCGACTGGCAGGTTTTTCCACCAAGATTGTAAATGCTTACTATAACTTCTGTTCTGCTTCATGCAGTGCCCTCTGGCTCTTTGTGGTATCCGTTGTTTCAAATAGTGTTCCTTAAATATATGTTAGTTTCAAAAGCTTGAACAGGAAGCGTTTAAGGTAAATTGGTTTTTAGTAAATGTTTTTCAAGAAATCCCTGTGTTCTTGACTTGAATTCTTTGTATTTACAAAGTAAAATTGCTGAAAATTTTAAACTTTCTGTGAAAATAGAGTGTTAGTTTCCCTGATTTTGATAAGCCCTTTGAAGGAAATACCCATTAAAAGCTGTATACTGAAGACATTTTGAAATACAGATTTTTAGAACCAAAGTGAAGCAGTCATCCATTAAATATTCAAAGAATGTATCCTGTCTTCACTTGTGTGGTATTTATTGGTGCTCTAACACTTGCAAGAGTAATTTCAAGTATGTTTGCACTATACCTACAGCTTTATGATGCTGGATCTGTTGGTTTTAAGAGATATTCTTCTAATTTATTCATGATATAACCTCATCCATATCTATTGTATTTGCAAGGATTAATGGAGGGAGGCCTATTTGAAGGATTAGGATTTTCAGTCCCCGATACATTCAAATATTTTTCTGCTGAATACATAATCTCATCCGACAATTATTGTGGGAACTTTCCTTTCTAGGGGGTTGTCTCTTACTTCACCACAGAAATCTTTACATTTTCCCTTTTGCTTATTTTAAAGCTTTATATCATGTCAGTAGATTCTATGATTTTCTAAAAAAATAATTGATCTCTTTAGATTTCTGCTAATCTCGCCCCTCCATTTGCTCCCTAGTTTGTGGGCTGGAGTTCAGAGGCTTACTCCACATTTCTTGTCCACACAACCACTACATCTTACCAGTCTGTGTTGCTTCTTGTTGAAATAAGTTACTCTCTTTCACCGCAAGGTACACACCCACAGTAACAGCAACACAGATTCAGTTGAACTCTTGATTTTTATCTGATTCCCAGATCCAGATGCTTTTTGGAGAAAATTTAGGTTAGGTTCTGCACAGCTGAGTTTGATTACATTTAGGTTTCAAGACCAATTTAAAAAAGCAATTTATATTCCAAATAATATTTGAGTCTTGTTATATTTTACAATGATTTTCCTGCTACTCCCTTTCCAGTCATTCAGGTGTAAATATTTGTGTGTTTGCCTGTTTAGGGCAGAACCTAGCAGAAGGAGCACAACAGCTGTTCCCTGTCAATTGCTTGCTGTCCAAGTAGAAGCTTATTCCTCTTCTGTTTAAATGCCTTTGAATGAGCTGGTAGAGAAGCCTTCTGGAAAAAAATAAATCTGCACCCTCTCTGGAACGTACAGAAATACTCCCTTAGCTTTATATGGGTTTTGATTTAAGCACTCACAGCTATGGAGGTTCCTGGGGCTTTGTGAGTTAGCTAGGGGCTGCAACTTTCTCAGCAAAGCAGCAGTGCTGAATAGTGAAATACGAGTACAAGAGGAAAATGGAATTGAATGAAAGGGGCTTAGAGAAACCACAGCTGACTTTTCTGGTGCAATTGGTTCTACTGTTAGAATATGCAGTATTATGCTGACTTTAGATCTGAATCAGGACGTTATGCAACATAAAACAGGACACAAAGAGGGCAGAAAACTCATTGTCCAGTTTTAAAAATGAGCAACAGTGCTACACTGTGGTGTTGCAGTAACTGAATAGGCTTCTTTGCCACTGATGCAGACTGTCAAGGAAGGAACTGGATCTGGTTACAACACTGCTGTCTCCAAATCCTTTGGTAATGAGACATAGGCTGTTGCTTGTGTATCGACTGGAATTCTAGAAAGTCTATCAATATGAGAAGAGATTCCTTTCTTTTGAGCAGGATTTCAAGGTTATGAAATTAATTTCATTCCAATTAAATGTTAAACTCTAAAATTTAAAAAAAAAAAAAATTTCAAAAGAAGGGTACAATTTGAAATTTGGGGGTGGGGGGGTGGCCGGGGGAATGCTCCTGCTTTTTCTTTAATTACCACATATGGCATCATTGAGTAGAAAGATTTTCTTGGCACTTGTCATACCAATAACAAATGGTGTTTCTTGAACAGCAATTAAGTATTTTCCCAGTGAAAATACTGCAACTACTCGGAGCTGTTGCAGATTGGTTTTAGATCTCTCAGACCTCTGTAAATATTTTTAACACCAAAAGGCAGTCAAGCAGTGACACCCAGTGGTTTCAGAATTCTGTTTTCAGTCTCTATTGCAAAGAAATCTTTTGTTTATCTCTTGGTTTCAAAACCAGTGTTACTCAAAATTGATAAATAATTTCCTGTTGAAGAGGTAGTCAGAATCTAGTAGTGATCCATGGTAATCCAGACTTCTCTACCTCACTAGGCAACTCTAGATTAAATGATTTAACTACCACCAGTATGGATATTAGTCATCTCCATGTATTCAATGAGTTACTCAAGAGATGCATAGAAATAAATTCTGAAAATAAGCAATTAAGTTAGCCTTTGAACAATCAAGAGTGCAAAATTCTGTGTTTAAAATCCTTTACCTGTCAGAAAGAGAGCATTTTTATTCATTTTTAAAGCTCTTGAAACTAATGAATGGAAAACAATGTTCTATTGAAAAATTCTATTAATATTTATGATATTAGGAAAAATAAATAAGAGGTAATATTAGTACTGGCTTTGGGATGACAGCTTGACATTCTCAAAGTTGCCTGGAATTTAAACTGCAAAGTAAATCAAAATTCTGCCAAAATAAGTTTTCCTATCAAACATGACTGGACTACAATATACTCAGAGGCATATCTTGAAAAGAAATTGTCTGCCCAACATTAGAAGTGAATGCAAGAAGTCTCATTTTCCAGCTGCTCTCTCAGAGATAAACAAATATGATATTTTTGAGTTTTAAATCAATAACTTTGCTTTATTAAAACAAGCGAAACATCTTAGTCACAGAGTAGTGATGACCATAAAAACAAATCAAATCACCCAGCCTTTTAGAATGATCCAATAGCCGTTCTCAGGGTTTGTCTCTGCCAACCTTGCAGATGCTGAAGAAGAAGAACCCTAGCAGAATTCCTTGTTTTGCTTCTCTACGAGTTCAGCATAATCAGCTGGGTGTATGGGAATAAAGAGAGCTTAGAAATGCATTACAGTTATTTCAGCAAAAAGGCTCTATGATTTAACATAAGTTTTGTTAACTGAGCTCAGGAAGAAGATATGGTAGTCCATGTCCGTCACTCCCATACATCTCAGCATTCCCTCAGGTTGTGGTTGACTGCCCACTGCAGAAGACGATGCAAGACAGGCGCGCACCACATCATTCCTGAAAATATCGACGTGTGTCTATTTCAGTGGAAATTCTGTAAGCAGCTGTTATGATCAATGTCTGTACTCCCACAGCAATGGGAGGGTGTAATGGCATCTACTTAGAAATTCATAATAACTCCCAAGCCAAGGTGTAGCTGAAGATCCAGCCAAGTCCTATGGGGTGGTGCATGAGAAACAGCTACAGTTGAAGAAAGGAAGTCAGAGAGAGCTGTTCCTCTGGAAAAGAAGGAGACTGTAGTTCTGCCAGGAAGAACTAGCCTTCAGCACCAAGTTCCTCCAGCACCAAGTTCCCCCCCTTACAACTGCATCATTCAGAGTTCTTTTCAAAATTGGACAATAAACAATTTTAAATACATAAAATAAGGAACAACAGTAGAAGCGCTCAGGGGCTTGTTAGATAACAGCTCCAAGGTCAGAGAGGGAGGACCTTATCGATGTATCTAAGTATCTGAAGGGAGGGAGTCAGGAGGATGGAGCCAGGCTCTGCTCAGTGGTGACAAGCAGTAGGTTGAAAATCAGTGGGCAGAAATGGACAGGAAGTTCCATCTGAATAGGAGGAAGAATTTCTTTACTGTACAGGTAACTGAGCACCAGAACAGATTGCCAAGGAAGGTTACAGAGTCTCTATCTCTGGAGATGTTCAAAAGCTCTTTGGACACAATCCTTCGTAACGTGCTCTAAGGAACCCTGCTTGAGATGGGGTGTTGCATAGGTGATCTTCAGTGGTCCCTTCCAATCTTAACCATTTTTTGATTCTGTGAAATGGCAGAGGAGACCGTCTGGATTGTTGTTGTGCCTGCTTGAAAGTGTCCTCTCACGGCAGCCCAGGCTAACTCTGACACACAGATGGCAAGCGGTACAGCCCCGTCTGCAGCACAGACCAAGCCCATCGGGTGGGTTCCGAGCAGGACCCGAATCAAGGCACTAGCGTGCTGGCATGTGCTGGCAACGATGACGAGGAAAGAAAGGAGGACTCTGCAAAGGCATTGCTATATGAGTTTATTGGAGCCCTGACAGGACTCCTCACCTCGGGGGATCTGCCTCAGCAGAGCCCTGACCAACAGGAGACAGTAACTTTTATGTCAAGGTGGGACAAGGGAAGGGAGTAGGGGATTCACCAACCAGGAGAAACCAGGGAGTGGCTGAGAGGTGAGGGAAACCCTCAGAGACCAATCTCCCCGAAAGGGAGGGGAATTCCCCTGGTCTTAGAATGTCACTCAACACCCTTTAGGGAATCTTCCAGAAGCAGGGAAGGGCTCCAACATGACCTGTACATCTCTAGAGGGGAGTAGGGAATTGATACATGGCTGAGGGGAGGGAACAACAGGGTATAACCAAAACCAGATAACAGTGGGGGTATATGGACTGAACCATTGAACATAGATTAACATACAAAAATAAATAAGTGGTAAACACACCACTACACTGGATTGTCTCTCTGTACCAAGGTTTTGGTACCTGGGGAGCTGCAAGTGAGAATATACCAAAAGCTTGCCCTATGTTGAACAGAGCCAGGACCAGCTGGCTCCAAGACAGACCCCTCACTGGCCAAAACTGAGCCCAGAACCAGCTTGGTGGCACCCAGATAGCAATGGGAGGGAGTAGTTACATCTACTTAGAAATTCGTTAACAAGATGGTGGTCTGAATAAAAGAGATATTGTTGAGGTTTTTCCCAGGATATTTCACCCATTTTTTCTTCTTTAAAATATAC
This sequence comes from Donacobius atricapilla, assembly GCA_013397315.1. Lineage (NCBI taxonomy): Eukaryota > Metazoa > Chordata > Aves > Passeriformes > Mimidae > Donacobius > Donacobius atricapilla. The sequence goes on from WBMY01012349.1 coordinate 112,374, forward strand.
AGTGAAGTATTTCCTTTGGACAACAGATGCTGCTATAGCTTGTTTTATACTGAGGTACCAGCTTTCCCTTATGTTCCAAAAACAATGCCAAACCTGCTGGCATGGGACTTAGAGTGTCTTTTACGCAATGTAAGTCATTCCAAGTGGGCAACTCCTCCTGTTAAAGTTTTCCCTCTTTTCAATAGACACTAGTTTTTATGCTGGAGGTCATTGCTATTATTGTTACCTGTAGTGACTGGATATTTGGAGTAATAAGCCACATGGGAAAACTACAAGTGATGACCAAACAGAGCATGGCGCAAAGAGGGAAGCAGGTATTTCCATAATTGTTTCTACATTTTCAATTGTATTAATTCTACAAAGGTGAGGATTGTTGTGCAAACACTCTTTTTAGGGAAAATCAGTTTGGCTTAGAGGAAGTGAAAGCTTTTCCTCGTCTTCAGGAGTGCTCCTGCACCAGAGTAGTAAGACAGAACTTGTGACTTTGTAAGCAAAGCATCAGTGTCCTCTGCCTAAATCTTCATGAACAAACATCTTGGAGAAAGATTTCACAGAGACATTTGATTGATCCCATCTCTCACTGTTAATCCACCCCCTGCCCCAATATAATTTACCTAACATACCCACTTGTGTGAGCTCAGTTATCTAACAGCAAGAGTTTGGGGCCCTTCATAATATCTACACTAGCATGATCCACAGCAACTGCCAAGTACCTGGAACTCTCAAATGTTTATTCACAGTCTGGTCACTCCATGAGTATGTACCTCAAAAGCCAGGTACCTTATCTAGAGGTAGGTAAAAATGTCCCCAAACCAAAGTTCATAATTGTGTCTCTTTTGTGGGCGTTCAAAACATCCTTATGTGTATGCAGCTGTTCTAGGAAAGACAGCTTTTGTATCATTTTTGGCTCTCAGACTTGCTCCTATCAGACAGTTCATGATATTTCCGGAGTTTCCCAAGTGACTTGCTTTTTCTATTTCCCCATCAAAAAAACCTTTGCTTTTAAATGGAGAGAATGTATTTTCCCTAGGGATGAAACCAGGGAAATACCAGCATAGCAGACACTAATAACTATGAAGTAAATATTACTGGTGCACATTTTTCTAAAACACCTGGGCACAAATGTAGGATGAAAATGCGGATGTTTATTTTAACAAAACACAGCCCAGCAAACATATGAGCCTGATCTGCACAGCTCTCTAATGGAAATGACTTGGAAATAGTGCTGTGAAAAAGACTGTAATAAATAGACAGCAAGCCATGGAATTGGCTAAGTATAAAACCAGCTATAATCATTGGAATTTCTCCTGCTTAAACCCAGGCTGCACTTTACCAATTTCATCTGATGTCTTCTCAGGTTACAACATGAAATGCTGTCACTGAAAAGACTCAACTAGCTAAAGATACAGTTGAGACCATTTATCTGAAGTTTCATGAGAAAGCTTAGATATGACCTAACTGCAGCCTTCAGTACCTGAAGGGAGCCTGCATAAAGGGACTTTTTACAAGAGCATGTAGGGACAGGATGAAGTGGAATGGGTCCAAACTGAGAGTAGCTTTAGATAAATTATATGGAAGAAATTCTTCACTGTGAGGGTGGTGAGGCACTGGAACAGGTTTCCCAGAGCTTTGGATGCCCTACTCCTGGAAATGTTCAAAGCCAGGTTGGATAGAGCTCTAAGCAACCTGGTCTAGTGGAAGGTATCCCTGTCCAGGGGCAGGGGGTTGGAATGAGACGATCTTTAAGGTCCCTTACAGACCATTCGTGATTCATGACCAATAAAATATTCTCTATATTTTCTTCAGTATAGTTTCTCCTTCCTTTAAATGTGAATATTTGAGAATTGCTGGATCATTTTAGAATATAACATGTATATAATTAGGATGATCACTAGAAGTATCTGCTTTCAAGTTAGCATTCATTATTCATACCGACTTTAGTTCTGTAAGACAACTGCACTGACATTCAATCCTTACCTTATTGTATGCCTGCAAGAAAATGGATCAAAACAGAATACAAGTGCATGTTCTGAAAAGAAATAAACTCCATTATTGTCAGGCAATTCACCATCAGTTCTTTACAACTTCACCTACTTTGCAATGCTAATGTAAATCTTACAAACCCCACATTCTTCTGGGCAGCAAAAGACTTCAGGAATTTTTAGGGCCTGTATGCAAACACACACCAATCCTCACCTGAACAATCTCTTCTAACAACACAGTATATATATATTAAACCCCCCCAGCGGTAACATATAAATAGAAATACCTTATATTTGACTTATTATTTACAATATGTTAACAGTTTAGCATTTGGTGATGGAGAAAATATTTTTAAGGTCATGTTCCCTCCTCAAAAAGTAAGGTCTTGTGTTTCCTGCAAAATGGGAAAGCTCCACAGTAGTATGTGGTTTACTGAGTGACATCTATGACATGAAAAAGGGAATTTTTGGCAGTTAAAATGATATTGCTTTAAATCTGTGGGCATTCTCAGATGGCTGGAGCAGGCAGCAATCAATCTTTGTTTAAACACACCCTACAAGTTAACGCTATTAATTAGGACAATTGGTTCTGGCTGGGATAACCAAGATCCTAAGCTCTTTCTGAGCAGAAAACACCAGTCAATATGAATTATGAAGCATTGAAGTCAGTTTGTTTGCTGGTAGATTGTTTAACAAATGAGTCAATAGCTCATGCATTTAAAATCAAGTTTTCCTTGTCATAATAAGTCACAGCCTCAAATACAGTGCACCACAGCAGCATATGCTCAAAGCACACAGATGTGGCCAAGTGTAAGGAAAGAAAACGCTACAACAGAGAAGAGAAAGTTTCACTGGACATTCAGGATGCCCACAATTCTCTTTACAAATTCTAGTAGAAGGAATCTATACTGGAAGTAAAACAAAGAGGTAGGTAAAGGAAATAATACATTAAATCTTTTCCAGTTTCTCCAGGCAAATGGTGCTGTTGCCTCTGACAGAGCAAGTTATATTTTGTTCATTTAATGTAAACTCCACCTTCAAGTGTAAACTGGAATTGCTACATTTAAGTCATGCCCTTATATCACTTGTGTGCCCCAAGAACAGTGCTGCTCAGTGTTTGCAGCTGTGTATTGTGCACATACTTATTAAATTAATTAGTGGCTTTACTTCATCCAATTTCTTCCAAAAAGATATAAAAATGGTTACAGACTGGAACCCTGTTGCCTCTAGTTATAAGGAGCTTTCAGATGAAGACCCTAATTCTTGCCATGACAAGTATCTCAAACAAGTCTGTTGTCTGCTGTGCTGAATGTGGGTCAAGAGGAACTTCGTTATCACAGAGCTTCTGATACCAAATACAGTTTGGGAAAAGATCATGCAACTATAAGTAGATTAAAAAGGAATATACAGAGTCATATAGGGCACTCAGCACCTGATAGTGAAACCTTTTAAGCTTAGAATATGGGTTTCTGAAGTTTATATATCACAGCACCCAGTGAAAGCTCCACAAATTATCCAGAAAATGATGAGTTGCATTTGAGAAAGATCTTAGAAATGGGATATTCTGGAGAAATCTTTTTTTTCAGTTCTGTATCACAGTGATTTAAAAGACCATCATTTAAAGGTAAGAAAGTCTCAATCTTTTATGTAAAAAAGAACATTACTTTTAAAATAAAATGTTCCTTTTTTTGTTGTTTTTCTGTTTTGTTTTTTGTTTTGTTGTTTTGGTTTTTTTTTTTTTTTGTTAAAAAGATATAAAATAATTTAGAAGACCTGCTTGTTCCATCTGAATAGAAAAAAGGGGGGAAAGTCTAATTGGAAAAATATGAGAATGGTATTTCAGAGAAATCAGTTTAGAGAAAGGGCTGAATCTTTGTTCTCGAGTACTTAGTAGGCCAGAATTTCAGGTGCTTGTTTCCTAATATTAGCTAGAAAATGCTGCTGCATAATAAAACGTAACAACAGTGCCATTTACTTGCATGGTCTCCCTTGTGGGTAGCATATAGGCTTTTTTTGATCTCTTATTTTTTGCTTAATTCAACACTAAAATCTCTTTGGTTAAGTACATCACACAGGCAGTGATTGTTTATAATATCGCTATTGCTGTTTGTTGAATTGTCTTTGCTCTCTGTAGTGAAAAAATGGTCATGTTTATCTGAGTTCACTTCCTTATTTGCCTCTTCATTCTTTTCACTTCTAGCACTTCTAATTGTGCTTGAAATTTCTTTTGTTGATTATTCTGAAGCATAACCTCCTGTACCCATTTAAAAACAACTGTTTCCAATGCCTTGTGTTCTTTTATTGGCTGTGTTATGAAATCGTGGGGATTAAAAAAAAAAAGAGAGAGAGAAAAACCAGTTTATATAAACAGCTTGATATTTTTAGAGCATGGGGTCAAGCAGATCAGCTTTTAATTAGAAACAGATTAAACTTTGATCACTCCTGCAGAGCTCTACAGCATTGACTGAAGGTAATCCCCACAAGCTTTGGAGTGAGTGTAGTTGAGATATCTTGCCGGTGACTTTGCATTTAAAAACTGAAGGTCAGAAAGTCAAAGCAGCATGCTAAGGCTGGTAAGATTCAAAATCCTACTGGGGCATCGACACAAATGATGTGCTGCTGGGGAACGCAAAAGAAGAACAGTCCAAACTACAGATCAAGTACTAAAGTGCTGCTAAATTCTCAAGTTCTTTGATTTATGGTAATGTATGAATATCTCCTTTTCAGCAAAACTTATATAAAAATAGATAGTATTCTAGCTCATATCTGAGGAAGAGAAATAATAATTTTTGTTTCCAAAGGTTTTGGCCACAGAAGCTAAAGGTAGCTTCAAAATGCAATGGCAAGGCTCATGGGATTTGAGTGATAGTGTATAACCATGGAGCTGTTTATGGCATTTCTATAATGATCAACGTGTTTAGAATACCATGTCCCAAATGTTTAAACATTCTCTGTGCTCACGTAGATGTGCATCTTTTATTATTGCTGACTATTGTGAAATCTCATCAAAGTTCTCTTCAAAGCTGTGCAGCCCCAGGAGCAAGTCAGAAGACTTAGAGTCCCTATCCAGCTCAGGAGAACTAATTTGAAAACCCTTTTTTGTCTTATTTTACTCACGCTTTTAGGGGAAGCCCTCTAGGAGTACCACAGGTATTTAACTTATCAGAATAATCTTATTCCTTGCTGGTCTATGCTACAGGGCCTTATTTGGCTCTACATTAAGGACATAATGATTAGACAGCACAAATGAGCAGAGGCACTGGTGACTGCTGTGACTCCCTGGACATCTGCCGGAAAGGCAGTCAGAAATACAGTCAGGGAAGCACAAACCTTGTGGGAAGCTTTTAACTTACCTCTTCTGACTGAATTACATTCAAGTATTTGAGATTAAAAGAAATTACTTTTGGAAGAAGCCTGCTTTTATTAATTAATTGAAGGCATGTCTTGTCAAGGAACCATGAGATTTAGTAAGGGTACCTGACAAACTGTGTGTATGCTACAAGAACACCCTAAGAGGACCAGTGTGGTTTTGATTTTTTTTTCAATCTAGTGTTGATCTTTTATGCCTTTTTTTTTTTTTTTTTTTTTGGG